>RXID01014827.1:65825-100873 GCA_005019695.1 Trichopus zeylanicus subsp. travancoricus | reverse complement strand
GTAGTAGTAGCAGTAGTTGTAGTAGTAGTAGTTATAGTAGTGGTAGGAATAGTAGTAGTAGTAGTAGTAATAGTAGGAGAAGGAGTTGGGGTTGGAGTAGTAGTTGTTGTACTTGAAGAAGTAGTAGTAGTGGTAGTAGTAGTAGTAGTTGTTGTTGTTGTTGTAGTAGTAGCAGTAGCAGCAGCAACAGCAGTAGTAGTACTAGTAGTACTAGTAGTAGTAGTAGTACTAGTACTAGTACTATTAGTAGCACAAGTAGCGGTACTAGTAGTAGTAGTAGTAGTAGTAGTAGTAGTAGTAGTAGTAGTAGTTGGAGTACTAGTACTAGTAGTAGTACTTGTAGTGGTACTAGTACTAGTAGTGGTACTAGTACTAGTAGTAGTACTAGTAGTGGTACTAGTACTAGTAGTAGTACTAGTAGTAGTAGTAGTTGTTGTTGTTGGAGTAGTTGTTGTAGTAGGAGTGGTGGTAGTAGTGGTAGTAGTGGTAGTAGTTGTTGTTGTAGTAGAGTAGTAGTAGTAGTAGTAGTAGTAGTAGTAGTAGTAGTAGTAGTAGTAGTAGTAGTAGTAGTAGTAGTAGTAGTAGTAGTAGCACTAGTTGTAGTACTAGTAGTGGTACGAGTAGTAGTAGTAGTAGTAGTAGTACTAGTAGTAGTGCTAGTAGTGGTACTAGTAGTAGTAGCAGTAGTCGTAGTAGTAGTAGTAGTAGTAGTAGTTGTTGTTGTTGTTGTGGTTGTTGTTGTTGTTGTTGTGGTTGTTGTTGTTGTTGTTGTGGTTGTTGTTGTTGTTGTTATTGTAATAGCCGAGGCAGTAGTGGTCAATAGTGGTAGTAGTAGTAGTAGTGGTAGTGGTTCTAGTAGTAATGAAAGTAGTAGCTGTAGTTGTAGTAGCAATAGGAGGAGTAGTAGTAGCCGTAGCACTAGTTCTAGCAGTAGTAGCTATAGTAGCAGTAGTAGGAGTCAGAGTAATAGTAGTCATAGGAGTAGTTGTAGTTGTATTAGCAATGGTAGTAGTAGTAGGAGCAGTAGTAATATAAGTCATAGGAGTAGTAGTAGAAGTATTAGTGGAAATAGTACTAGCAGCAAATAATAGCAGTAGTAGCATTAGCAGGAGTAGTAATAGTAGTAGAAGAAGTTTTATTAGTTGTAGTAGTAGCAACAGCTGTAGTAGTAGTACTAATGTTAGTAGTAGCAGTAGTAGTAGTAGCTGTAATAACGGTTGCTGTAGTAGTAGTGGTATTATTTGTATTATTTGTAGGAGTATTAGTAGTATTTGTCGGAGTATTAGAAGTATTGGTAGTAGTAGTAGTTGTTGTTGCAGTAGTTGCAGCAGTAGGAGTAGTAGTTGTAGTAGAAGTAACAGCAGTAGTAAAAAGCAGCTATAGTTGTAGTAATTGGTGGAGGAGTAGTAGTAGTAGCAGGAGTAGTTGTTGTTGTTGCAGTAGTAGAAGTTGTAGTAGTAGTGGTAAGTGTGGTCGTCGTAGTATAAGTTGTAGCATTAGTTGTTGTAGTTGTAGTAGTAGGAGTTGGATTAATAGTAGTAGTAGTCATAGTCATAGTAGTAGCAGGACGAGTAGTAGTAGTAGTAGTAGCCCTAGAAGTAGTAGCAGTGGTTGTAGGATCAGCAGTAAAAGTAGTAGGAGTGGAAATAGTAGCAGAAGTAGTCATAGTTGTAGTAGTAGTAGTAGTGGCTGAAGTTGTTGTTGTAGCGGTAGTAGTATTAGTAGTAGGAGTAGTAGTATTAGTGGGAGTAGTAGTAGTAGTTGTTGTAGTAGTTGTTTAGTAATAGTAGTAGCAGTAGTTGTAGTAGAGATAGTAGTAGAAGTAGTAGTTTTAGTTGTAGCAGCAGCAGTAGCAGTAGTTGTAGTTGTTGTTGTTGTTGTCCTAATAGTAGCAATAGTAGTAGTTGGGGTAGTAGGAGGAGGAGTAGTGGTCGCAGTAGTAGTTGTTGTTGGAGCAGCAGCAACAGCAGTTGTAGTAGTGGTAGTAGTGGTAGTAGTTATTGTTGCTATTGTTGTTGTTGTTGTTGTTGTAGTAGTAGTAACTGGAGTTGTTGTAGTAGTAAGAGCAGAAGTTGTGATCATAGGAGTAATAGTAGTAGCTATTGAAGTAGTAGTAGTAAAAGTAGTAGTAGCAGCAGCAGTAGTATTAGTTGAAGTAGTATTAGCAGTAATAGTAGTTGTTGTTGTTGTAGCAGTAGTTGTAGTAGTAGAAGCAGTAGGTGATATTTTAGTAGTTGTAGTAGTAGCGGTAGTAGTTGTAGTAGAAGAAGTAGTAGTAGCAACAGCAGTAGTTGTAATAGTAGGTAGAGGAGTAGTAGTAGTAGTAGCAATTATAGTTGTAATAATGGTGGTAGTTGTTGTAGTATTAGTCGCAGCAGTCGTAGTAAGTGTTGTCATTGTAGTAGAAGTATTAGGAATAGTAGTAGTGGTAGTTGTAGAAGTAGCAATAGCAGTAGTAGTATTATTTGTAGAAGTTGTAGCAGTGGGAGTAGTAGCTGTAGCAGTAGGAGTAGTAGTTGTTGTTTTAGGAGTAGTAGTAGTGGCAGAATTAGTAGTAGTAGTAGTAGTGGTAGAAGTTGTTGTAGCTGTAGCATTAGTAATAGTTGTGGGAGTAGTCGTCGTAGTAACGTAGTAGTAGTTATGGTAGGAGTAATACTAGTAGTTGTAGTAGTAGCAATAGTAGTAGTTACAGTGGTAGTAGGAGGAGGGGGAGGAGGAGGAGTTATAGCAGTATTAGTAGTAGTTGTTGTAGCAGTAGTTGTGGTAGGAGTAGTAGGAGTAGTAGCAATAGCAGTAGTAGTAATAATAGTAGTAGGAGTAGCAGGAGTTGTAATAGCAGCAATAGTAGTAGCAATAGCAGTAGTAGTAATAATAGTAGTTATAGTTGTAGTAGTAGTAGCAGCAGGAGTAATAGTAGTAGCAGTAGCAGTATCAGTGGTAGTAGTTGTAGTAGTAGCTTTAGTTGTGATAGTGGGAGTAGTAGTTCTTACAATAGTGGTAGTAGTAGTAATAGTAGCAACAGTACTAGTAGTAGCAACAGTACTAGTAGTAGCAATAGTAGTAGTAGCAGTAATAGTAGTAGTAGGAGTAGTTGTAGCAGTAGTAGCAATAGTTGTGGCTGTAGTAGTAGTTTAGTAATAGTAGTACTAGTAGTAGTAGTAGTAGCAGCAGCAGCAGCAGCAGTAGTACCAACAATAGTACGAGAAAAAGTAGAAGAAGTAGTAGTAGCAGTAGTAAGAGTAGTAGCAGGAGTGCTAGTAGTTGTAGTAGCAGTAGGTGTAGTTTAGTAATAGTAGTGCTAGTAGCTGTAGTAGTAATAGCAGTAGCTGTAATAGTAGTACCAGTAGTAGTAGTTGCAAAAGTATCAGCAGTAGTGTTAGTAGCAAAAATGGTAGTAGCAAGAGTAGTGGTAGTAGTTGTAGCAACAGCTATGGTAGCAGTAGTAGTTTAGTAATAGTAGTACTAGCAACCGTAGTAGTAGTAGCAATTGCAGCAGTAGTGCGAGTGGTTGTAGTAGTTGTTGCTGTAGTAGCAGTAGTGGTAGTAGCAGTATTGGTAATAGCAGGAGTAGTAGTAGTAGTAGTAGCAGCAGTTGTGTTAGCAGTAGTAGTTTAGTAATAGTAGAACTAGTAACAGTCATAGTTGTAGTTATAGTAGTCGTAACAGTAAGTGTAGCAATAGTATTAGTAGCAATAGTAGTAGTTACAGCGGTAGTAGGAGGAGGAGGAGGAGAAAGAGGTGTAGTGGTAGTATCAGTAGTAGTAGTTGTAGCAGTAGTTGTGATAAGAGTAGCAGGAGTTGTAATAGTAGCAGCAGTAGTAGCAATAGCAGTAGTAGTAAAAATAGTAGTTATAGTTGTTGTAGTAGTAGTAGTAGTAGTAGGAGTAGTAGTAGCAGCAGCAGTAGTATCAGTGGTAGTAGTTGTATTAGTAGTTGTAGTAGTAGCTTTAGTTGTCATAGTGGGAGTAGTAGTTATTACAGTAGTGGTAGTAGTAGTAGTAGTAGCGACAGTACTAGTAGTAGCAGTAGTAGTAGTAGCAATAATAATAGTAGTAGCAGGAGTAGTTGTAGCAGTAGTAGCAATAGCTGTGGCTGCAGTAGTAATTTAGTAATAGTAGTACTAGTAGCAGTAGTAGTAGTAGAAACAGCAGTACCTGCAATAGTATGAGAAAAAGTAGAAAAGTATTAGTAGCAACAGTAAGAGTAGTAGCAGGAGTGCTAATAGTTGTAGTAGCTGTAGCTGTAGTTTAGTAATAGTAGTGCTAATAGCAGTAGTAGTGGTAGCAGCAGCAGTAATAGTAGTACCAGCAGCAGTAATTGCAAAAGTAGCAGTAGTAGTGTTAGTAGCAGAAATGGTAGTAGTAGGAGTAGTGGTAGTAGTTGTAGCTGTAGCTATGGTAGCAGTAGTAGTTTAGTAATTGTAGTACTAGCAGTAGTAGTAGTAGTAGCAACTGTAGTAGTAGTTGTACTAGCAATAGCAGTGGTACGAGTGGTTGTAGTAGTTGTAGCTGTAGTAGTAGTAGCAATGGAAGTAGTAGTAGCAGTAGTGGTAGTAGCAGTAATGGTAATAGCAGGAGTAGTAGTAGTAGTAGTAGCATCAGTTGTGTTAGCAGTAGTAGTTTAGTAATAGTAGAACTAGTAGCTGTAGCAGCAGCTGCTGCTGCATTAGTAGTTGTACCAGCAATAGTAGTACCAAAAGTAGTAACAGTAGTATGAGTAGTTGTAGTAGTTGTAGCTATAGTAGGTGTTGCAATAGAAGTAGTAGCAATAGTACTAGTACTAGTTGAAGCAGCAGTAGTAGTTGTAGCTATAATACTAGTAGCAATATTCATAATAGCAGGAGAAGTTGCAAGAATAGTACTTGTAGCGGCATCTGTTGCAATAGTAGTAGTAGAAGTAGTAGTAGTAATAGTAGTAGTAGTTGTTGTTGTGGTGGTGGTGGTAGTAGTAGTTGCAGTAGTAGTAGTAGCAGTAGAAGTACTAGTAGTAGTAGTAGTAATAATAGTAGTAGTAGTAGTAGTAGTAGCAGTAGTAATAGCAGCAGTAATAGCCGCAGTAGTAACAGTAGTTGTAGTAGTATCATTTGTAGTTATAGTCTTAGTAGTAGCAGAAGTAGTAGCAGCAGTAGTAGTAGGTATAGTAGTAATTATAGCAGTTATAGCATTTGCTGTAGTAGTAGTAGCAACAGTCGCAGAAGTAGCCATACTATTAATAGTAGTACAAGCAGAAGTAGCATTCATTGTAATAATAGTATTAACACTAGTAGTAGTAGGAGGAGAAATAGTAGTAGTAGTAGTTATAGTAGCTGTAGAAGCAACAGCAACAATAGCAGCAGTAGTTATAGTAGTAGTACAAGAAGTAGCAGTACCAGCAGTAGTAGTAGTGGTAGCAAAAGAACTAATAGTAGCAATAGTGGAAGTGGTTGCAATAGTTGTAGTAGTAGTATTAGTAGCAGCATCAAGAGTAGCAGAAGTAGGAGAACAAGTAGGTGTAGTATCTGTAGTAGTAGCCGCAGCAGTTGTTGTAGTATTACTCATAGTAGTAGTAGTAGTAGTCGTAGTAGTCGTAGTAGTAGCATTAGTTGTCGTAATTGTAGTAGTAGTTGTTGTAGTAGCGGTAGTAGTAGTAGTAGCAGCAGTAATAGTAGTAGCAGGAGTAATAGTAGTAACAGCAGTAGTAGTAGTAGGTGTGGTAATAGTAGCAGTAGTAGTTGTAGTAGTAGTAGTAGAAGTAGTAGCTGTAGTAATAATAGCAGCAGTAGTAGTAGTAGTAGTAGTATTAGAAGTAGCAGTAATAGTAGTTATAGTTGTTGTATTAGTAGGAGAAGTAGTAGTATTAGTAGCAGCAGCAACGGTTATAGCAGTAGTTATAGTAGTCATAACAATAGTTAATGCAATAGTAGTAGTAGCAGTCGTAGCAGTAGTAGTAGGCGGAGTAGTGGTAGTATTAGTTGTAGTAGTTGTAGTAGTAGTCGTGGTAATAGTAGTTGGAGTAGCAGGAGTTGTAGCAGTAGCAATAATAGTAGCAATAGCTGTAGTAGTAGTAATAGTAGTTGTAGTTGTTGTAGTAGTAGTAGCAGCAGCATTTGTACTAGTAGTAGCAATAGTAGTAGTAGAAGTAATAGTAGTAGCAGGAGGAGTAGTGGTAGTAGTAGTTTAGTAATAGTAGTAATAGTAGCAGTAGTAGTACCAGCAATAGTAGTAGTACATGTAGAAGAAGTAGTAGTAGTAGCAGTAATAGTAGCGGCAGAAGTACTAATAGTTGTAGTATTATTAGCTGTGGTAGCAGTAGTAGTCTAGTAATAGTAGTGCTAGTAGCAGTAGTAGTAGTTGCAACAGCAATAATAATAGTAGCTGTAGTTATAGTAGCAAAAGTAGTAGTAGTAGTGGTAGTAGCAGAAATAGTGTTAGCAGGAGTAGTGGTAGAAGTTGTAGCAGCAGCTGTGGTAGCAGTACTAGTTTAGTAATAGTAGTACTAGCAGCAGCAGTAGTAGTAGGAGCTGTAGTAGTAGTTGTACCAGCAATAGCAATAACAAAAGTAGTAGCAGTAATACTAGTAGTTGTAGTAGTTGTAGTTGTAGCTGTTGTTGTTGTAGTTATAGTAGTTGTAGTAGTTATAGCTATAGTAGTAGTTGTTGTAGTTATAGTAGTTGTAGTAGAAGTAGCAGCAACAGAAGTCCTAGTGCCAGTAGTAGCAGTTCTAGTAGTAGCAGTAGTAGCAGTAGTAGCAATAGTTTAATTGTAGCAATAGTAGCAATAGTAGAAGTGGTTGCAATAGTCATAGTAGTAGTAGCAGTAGCAACATCAGGAGTAGTAGAAGTAGTAGAAGAAGTAGCTATAGTATCAGTAGTAGTATTACTAGTAGTAGTAGTTATAGTCGTAGTAGTTGTAGTGGTAGCATTAGTTGTTGCAGTAGTGGTAGTAATGGTAGTAGCAGCTGTAGTAGCAACAGTAGTAGAAGTGACAGCAACAGCTGTGGCAGTAGTGGTTATTTATTAATAGTACTACTAGTAGCAGTAGTGTTAGTAGTAGCAGTAGTAGTAGTAGTACCAACAATAGTCGTATCAAAAGTAGTAGCAGTAGTACTAGTAGTTGTAGTAGTTATAGCCGTAGTAGTAGTAGCGAGCAGAAGTAGTAGCAATAGTACTACTAGTAGTACTAGTTGTAGCAGTAGTAGTGGTAGTAGTAGCAGTAATACTAGTAGCAATAGGAGTAGTAGTAGGAGATGTTTTCAGAGAAGTAGTTGTAGCAGCGCAACAACAACAATAGTAGTAGCAAAATTAGTAGTAGTAGTAGTAGTTATAGTAGTAGTAGTTGTTGTTGCAGTAGTAGTGGTACTGGTAGTGGTAGTAGTTGTTGTTGTTGTACTAATAGTGGTAGTGGTAGTCGTGGTAGTAGTAGTTGTTGTAGTTATAGTAGTAGTAGTAGCAGTAGTCACAACATCAGTACTAGGAGAAACACTAGTAGTAGTAGTAGTAGTAGTTGTTGTTGTTGTAGTAGTAGTAGTAGCAGCAGTAGTAGTAGTAGTAGTTGTTGTTGTTGTAGTCGTAGTTGTAGTAGCCGCTGTAGTAGTAGTAGTAGTAGCATTTATATTTGTTGTTGTAGTAATTATAGTCTTAGTGGTAGCTGAAGTAGTAGTATTAGTAGTAGTAGCAATAGTAGCAATAGTAGTTGCAGTAGCCTGACTAGTAGTAGTTGTACTAGTAGTAATAGTATTAACAATAGTAGTAGTAGGAGGAGAAGTTGTAGCAATAGTAGTAATAGTAGTTGTAGCAGCAACTGTAACAACAATAGCTGCAGTAATAGCAGTACTTGTAATTGAAGTAATAGTAGTTATAGTAGTAGTAGTAGTAGTTGCAGCAGCAACAATACTATTAGTAGTAGCAACAATAGTAGTAGTAGCAGGGTTAGTAATAGTTGCAATAGTAGTAGTGGTAGCAGTAGGAATAGTAGTAGTAGCAGCAGGAGTACAGAAGTAGTAGAAGTAGCAGTAGTATCAGTAGTATTAGCCGCAGCTGTTGTAGTAGTAATAGTTCCGGCAACAATAGAAGCAGTTGTATTAGTGGGGGTAGTAGTATTACTAGAAGTAGTAGTAACAGTAGCAGCATCAGCAGTAGTAGTAGTAGTTGTTGTAGCAGTAGTTGTAGTAGTAATAGTAGTAGTACTAGCAGTAGTAGCACAAGTAGTAGTAGTAGTAGTACTAGCAATAGTGGTAGCAGCTGTAGTTGCGGTAGCATAAGTAGTAGCAGTCGTAGTAGCCCTAGTAGCAGTACAGTTGCAGTAGTCGCATCAATAGCGATAGCATTATTGGTAATAGTTGCAGTAGTAGTAGTAACGAAAGCAATAGCAGTAGTAGCAGTCGTTGTGGTAATAGAAGCATTTGTAGTAATAGAAGTAGTATTAGTAATAGTAGTAGTAGTAGTAATAGCAGTAGTTGTGGCAATAGCAATAACAACAGCTGTAGTAGTAGGAGGAGAAGTAGTAGTAGTAGTTGTTGTTATTGTTGCTACAAAAGTAGTATTAGTTATCGTTGTGATATGGTAGTAGCAGTAATAGTCTTAGTATCAGTAGTAGTTGTAGTTGTAGTAGTAGTAGCAGCATTTGCAATAGTAGTAATAGCAGTAGCGGCAACAATAATAGTAGTACTAGTGTAGCAGTAGTCAAGCAGTACTAGTGCTGGTAGTAGTAGCAGAAGTTGTAGTAATTGTAGTAGTAGTTGTAACTGTTGTTGTAGTAGTAGCAATAGCAGAAGTATTACTCACCACAGTAGTAGTTATAGTTGTAGTAGTGGTAGCAGCCGCAGTAATAGTAACAATCGTAGTCGTAGTAGAGGTAGCAGTAGAAATAGAGTAGTAGTTGTTGTAGCAGCAGCAGAAGTAGTAGTAGTAGTACGAGCAATAGTATCATTTCTCACAGTAATAGTAGTCGCAGTAGTAGTAGTAGTCATAGTAGCACTAGTTGCAGTAGTGGTAGTAGGAGAAGTAGTATTAGTAGTAGTAGTACTAGTAATAGTATTAATTATAGTAGTAGTAGTATCACTAGTAGTAGCAGCAGTAGTACTAGTAGGAGAAGCAGTAGTGGTAGTAGCAGTAGTAGCAGAAGTAGTTATTCTAGCATTAGCAGTAATAGTGGCAACTAGCGTAGTAGTAGTGGTAGTAGTAGTAGCAGTAGTAGTATTAGTAGTAGTAGTAATAGTAGCAGTAGTACTAGCAGTGGTAGTAATAGGAGAAATAGTAGTAGAAGTAGGAGCAGTAGTTGAAGCAGAAGTAGTAGTGGTTGTAGCTGTAGTGGAAGTTGCAATTGTAGCACAAGTTACAGTAGTTGTAGTAGTAGCAGTACTTGCGGCAGTCATAGTAATAGTAGTACTAGCAGCAACAGTAGAAGTAATAGCAGAAGTAGTACTTGGAGTAGTGGTAGTAGTCGTAGCATCCGTAGTAGTAGTAGATGTAGTAGCAGATGTCATAGTGGTAGCAGAAGTAGCTGAACTAGTAGTAAGAGCATCAGTAGTAGCCGCTGCTGTCATAGTAGTAGTAGTAGCAGGAGCAGAAGTAGTAGTAGTTGCAATAGTAGTAGTGGTAGTAGCAGTAGTTGTGGTAGTAGGAGTAACAAAAGCAGCAGCAGCAGTAGAAGTAGTAGTCATAGACGTAGTAGTAGGAGTTTCAGTAGTAGTAGTTCAGGTAGTAGTAGTAGTAGCTGTAGGAGCTGCAATAGTTATGGTAATAGTAGTCGTACTAGTAGTAGTACTAGTAGTAGAAGCACTAGTAATATAAGTTGTTGTAGCACTAGTAGTTGTAGTAGTTGGAGAAGAAGTGGTAATCGCATTAGTCATAATAGTAGTAGTAATAGTAGTAGTAGTAGAAGTAGTCATAGCTATATTTGTAGTAGCAGTAGTCATAGTAGTAGTTGTAGTTGTAGTAGTAGTTGTGGTAGTAGTAGTAGTACGAGAAGAAGTAGTAGTATTAGCAGTAGGATCAATACTAGCATTAGTAGTAGTAGTAGTAGCACTACTACTACAGGTACTAGTAGTCGTAGCAGTAGTTGCAGTTGTAGAAATAGTAGTAGTAGTAGTTGTTGTTGTTGTTGTTGTTGTTGTTGTACCAGTAGTAGTAGGAGTTGTAGCAGTAGCAGTATTGGTAATAGTAGTAGGAGGAGAAGCAGTTGTAGCAATAGTTATTCTTGTAGGAGAAGTAGTAGTAGTTGTTGTAGTTGTAGTAGTAGTTGTAGTAGTAGTGGTAGTAGAAATAGTAGTCACAATAGCAGCAGTAGCATTAGTAGCAATTGTAGCAGTTGTGGTAGTAGTAGTAGTAGTACTTGTTGTTGTTGCTACTGTTGTTGTAGCAGTAGTAGTACCAGCAGAACTAGTAGCGGTATTAATAGTAGCAGCTGTAGTAGGAGTAGTAGCAGACGTAGTAGTAGTAGTATCAGTAGTCATAGTACTAGTAGTACCAATGGTAGCAGTAGTAGTATAAGTAGCCATAGTAGCATTAGTAGTAGTAGTAGTACCAGTAGCAATAGTTGTGGCTGTCATAGTATAATAGTAGTAGAAGTAGTGATAGAAGTAATAGTAATAGTAGTAATAGCAGCAGTTGTAGCAATAGTAGTTGTAGTAGTAGCAATAGTACTAGTAGTAGTAGTAGCAGTATTAGTTGTAATAGTAGTGGTAGCAGCTGCAGCAAGAATAGTTGTAGTAGTAGAACTTGGAGTACTAGTACCAGTAGTAGCATTAGTAGTTATTATAGTGTTAGTAGAAGTAGCTACAGTAGAAGTAGTATAGTAGTAGCTGTAGTTGTAGTAGCAAAAGTAGTAGTTGTAGGCGTAGTGGTAGAAATTGTAGTAGTAGTAGTAATAGAAGCAGCTATAGCAGTTGTGGTTGAAATACTTGTAGTAGGAGTAGTAGTTGCCTTAGTAGCAGTAGCAGAAGTGGTAGTAGTAGGAGAAGCAATAGTAGTAGTAGTAGAAGTTGTAGTGGTAGTACTGATAGTAGTAGTTGTAGTAGTAGTAGCCGTAGTAGTCGTAGTAGTAATTGAACTAGTAGTAGTAGTAGTAGTAGTTGTAGTAGTAGTAATAGGTGTTGTAGTATCAGTTGCAGTAGTTGTAGTAGTAGTAGTAATAATGGTAGTAGAAGTAATAGTAGTAGTAGTTGTTGTTGTAGGTGTTGTAGTAGTGGTAGTAGAAGTAGTAGTAGGAGAAGCAGTTATACTAGTAGTACTAGTAGTAAAAGTAGCAATAAGAGTAGTAGTAGTAGTAGTAGCCATAGTAGTAGTAGTAGTAGTAGCTATAGTAGTAGTAGTTAAAGTAGTGGAAGTACTAGTACTAGTCCTTGTAGTAGGAGAAGTTGTAGTAGTAGCAGTAGCAGGAGTTGCAGTAGTATTAGTAGTAGAAGTAGTAGTAGCAGAAGAAGCAATAGTTGTAGTAGTTGTAGTGGTAGCAGTAGAAGTTGTAGTAGGAGAAGTAGTTGTAGTAGTAGTCGTAGTAATTATTGCAGCAGAAGTAGTAGTAGCTGTAGTAGCGAAAGTTGTTGTTGTAGCAGTAGCAGTCGTAGCATTAGTTGCAGACGTTGTCGGGGTAGCATTAGTAATAGTGGTAGTAGTAGTTGTTGTTGTTGTTGTAGTAGTAGTGGTAGCAGCGGTAGTAATAGTAGCAGCGGCAATAGTAGTTTTAGTAGTGGCTAGAGTTTTAATATTAGTATTAGTAGTTGAAGGCATACTAGAAGATGTAGCAGAAGTAGGAGTAGTAGTAGTAGTAGTAATAGTAGTAGTCATAGTAGTAGTAGTTACTGTACCAGTAATAGTAGTAGCAATGGTAGTAGTGGTGGTAGTAGTAGTAGTTGTTATAGTATTAGTAGTAGTAGTACTAGTAGTAGCAGTAGTCAGAGTCGTACTAGTAGTAGTTATCGTAGTAGTAGTAGAGTAGTAGTAGTAGCAGTAGTAGTAGCAGTTGTAGTTGTAGTAGTAATAGTTGTAGTACTAAAAGGAGTCATTGTTGTAATAGTAGTAGTGGTAGTCGCAGTAGTAGTAGTACTAGCAGTAATAGCAGCAGCGGCAATAGTAGTAGTAGTAGTAGTTGTAGCAACAGTAGTGATAGTAGTAGTAGCAGCAGCAGTAGTAGTAGGAGATGTAGTAGTTGTAGCTGTAGCGGTAGTAGTTGTTGTTATTGTAGCTGTAGTAGTAGAAATAGTAACAGTGGCAGCAATAGTAGTAGCAATAGTAATAGGAGTAGTAGCTGTCCTAGCTGTAGTAATAGTAATAGTTATTTTAGTAGTAGCAGTAACAGTAGTAGTAGTAGTAGTAGTAGTATTTTTATTATTAGTACCTGTAGTAATAGTAGGCAAAGTAGTGGAAGTACTAGTACTAGTATTGGTAGTAGGGAAAGTGGTGGTAGTAGTAGTAGTAGTTGTACTAGTAGTAAGAGTAGCAGCAGCAGCCGTAGTAGCAACAAAAGTGGAAGTAGTAGCAGCAGCAGTAGTAGTAGAAGTAGGAGAAATAGTAATAGTAGCAGTAGCAATAGTAGGAGTAGGTGTGGCAGTAGTACTACTAGTAGAGTAGGTGTAGGAGTAGTAGTAAGTAGTAGTACTACTACAAGTATTAGTAGTGGCGGTTGCAGTAGTTGGAGTAGTAGTAGTAGTGGCAGTAGTTGCAGTTGTAGCTGTAATAGCAGTAGTTGTACTTGTTGTAGTAGTAGCAGTTGTAGTAGCAATAGAATTAGTAGTAATAGTAGTTGTTATCGTAGTTGTAGTGGTGGTAGTAGTAGTAGTGGTAGTAGAAGTGTAGTAGTAGTCGCAGTAGTAGTAGTTGTACTAGTAGTAGGAGCAATAGTAGTAGTAGTAGTCACATTAGTAGTTGGTGTACTAGTAGTAAGAGCAGTAGCAGTAGTAGTAGTAGTAGCGGTAACAATAACAATTGTAGGGTTAGTAGTGGCCATAGTAGTAGTAACAGTAGTAGCAGGAGAAGTAGTAGTAGTAGCAATGTCAATTGTAGTGTTAGTTGCAATGGCAGTACTAGTGGTAGTAGTAGCAGTGGTAGCAATAGTAGTGGTAGTGGTAGTAGTAGCAGTAATGGTAGTAGGAGCAGTAGTATTAGTAATAGTAGTGGTAGTAGTTGTAGTAGTAATAGTTGCTGAAGTAGTAGTAGTAGTACTGTCAGGAGTAGTAGTACAAGTAGTCGTAGTAGTAACAGAAATAGTAGTAGTAGCAGGAGTAGTAGTAGAAGTAGTAGTTAGAGTAGTTGTGGTAGAACTAGCTATAGTAGGAGAAGTTGTAGTAGCAGTCATACGGGTAGTAGTGGTGGAGGCAGTAGTACTAGCAGTAGCAGTAGTAGTGGTGGTAGTAGTATTAGTAGTAGTAGTAGTAGTAGTAGTAGTAGTAGTAGTAGTAGTGGTAGTAGTAGTAGTAGTAGTAGTAGTAGTAGTAGTTGTAGTAGTAGTAGTAGGAGGAGGAGGAGGAGGAGGAGGAGGAGGAGGGGAAGGATGAGGAGTAGCAGTAGTAGCAGTGGTTGGAGTAGTAGTTGTTCTTGTTGTAGTAGTAGTTGTTGCACCAGTGGTAGAAGTTGTAGCATTAGGAGTAGTAGTTGTTGTTGTTGTTGTAGTCGAAGTAGCAGTAATAGTAGTATCAATGGTAGTAGTGGTAGCAGTAGTAGTAGTAGCAGCACTAGTAGCAGTAGTAGTACTACTACTAGTAGTTGTTGTAGTAGGAGTAGTAGTCCTTGTCACAGTAGTAGTAGTAGTAATAGTATTAGTAGCAGCAGTAGTAGCAGTAGTAGTAGTAGTAGTAGGAGATGTAGTAGTTGTAGTAGTAGCAGTGGTAGTAGTTGTTGTTGTAGTGGTAGTAGTTGAAGTTGTACCAATGGTTGCAATATTCATAGTAGTAGTAGAAGCAGTAGTAGTAGAAGTAGTAGCAATGGAAACAATAGTAGTAGCAGAAGTAGTAGTAGTAGTAGCAGCACTAGTAGTAATACTTGTTGTAGTAGTAGCAGTAGCAGTAGTTGTAGTAGTAGTACTAGTAGTAGTAGTAGCTGTAGTAGTAGTAGGCGAAGTGGTGGAAGTACTAGTACTAGTAGTGGTAGTATGAGATGTGGAAGTAGTATTAGTAGTAGCAGCAGTAGTAGTAGTATTATTAGCAACAGTAGCAATAGTTGTAGTAGTAATAAAGTTGCTGGAGTAGCAGTAGTAGTAGGTGTCGTACTAGTTGTAGTAGCAGCAGTAGTTGGTGTAGTTGTAGTAGCAGTAGTAATAGTAGTAGTAGTAGTAGTAGCAATAGTAGTCCTACTATTATTGAGAGCAGTATTTGTAGTTGTTGTAGTAGCGATAGTAGTAGTAGCTGTAGTAGTAGTAGAAGCAGTGGTAGTAGTATTAGTAGTAGGTGAAGTAGTGGTAGCAGTAGTAGTGGAAGTAGTAGTTATAGTAGTAGTGCTAGTAGTAGTTGTAGCATAGGTAACAATAGCCGTAGCAGTAATAGGTGTACTTGTAGTGGCAGTAGGAGTAGTAGTAGCATTAATAGTAGTGGTAGTAGTTGTAGTAGTATTAGTTGCAAAAGTAGTAACAATAGAAGTAGCAGGAGTAGTAGTGGAAGTAGTAGCAGTAGTAGTAGTAGTGGGAGAGGTAATGGTAATATTAGTGGTTGGAGTAGTGGTAGATTTGTACTATTAGTAGTAGCAAATGTAGTAGTAGTCGCAGTACTTGGAGTAGCACTGGTAGTAGTTGTAGTAATAGTAGTAGTAACAACAGAAGTAGTAGGAGCAGCAGTCACAGTAGTAGTAGCTGCAGTAGTCACAGTAGTAGTCACAATAGTTGCAGAAGTAACAATAGCAGTCATAGTACTACTAGTAGTAGTAGTAGCAGAACTAGTAGTAGTAGGAGGAGAAGTAGTAATAGTAGTTGTTATTATAGTAGTAATAGTTCTTGTAGTAGTAGCAGTAGTAGGATTAGAAGTAGTAATAGTAACCCTAGTAGTAGCAGCAGCTGTAGTAGTAGTAGGCAAAGTTGTGGAAGTACTAGTACTAGTAGTGGTAGCAAGAGAAGTTGTAGTAGTAGCAGTGGTTGTAGTAGCTGTAGTAGTAGTAGGCAAAGTAGTTGAAGAACTAGTACTAGTGGTGGTTGTTAAAGTAGTGGAAGTAGCAGCAGCAGTAGTAGTAGTACTAATAATAATAGTAGCAGTACTAGTCGCATTAGTAGCAGCAATAAGAGCAACAGTAGTGGCACTTGTAGTAGCAATAGTAGTAGTAGTAGTTGGAGAAGTAGTAGTAGTAGCAGTAGCAGTAGTAAGAATAGGAGTAGTAGTAGTACGAGTTGTAGTAGTAGTAGCAATAATAATAATAGTTGTACTTGTTGTAGTAGTAGTAGTTGCAGTAGCAGCAGAAGTAGTAGTAGTAGTAATAGTAGTAGAAGTAGTAGTCATAGTCGCAGTAGTCGTAGTAGTAGCAGTAGTCGCGACAGCAGTAGGTGTAATACTATTTGTTGTACTCATAGTAGTCGCAGTAGCTGTATAGTAGCAGAAATAGTAGTAGTAGTTGTAGCAATTGTAGTTTTACTAGTAGTAAGAGAAGAAGTAGTATTAGTAGTAGTAGCAGTAATAATAGCAGCTGTAGAGGCAGTAGCAGTAGTAGTAGTAGTAGTAGTAGTAGTAGGAGAAGTAGTTCTAGTAGTTGCAATAGCAGTACTAGTGGTAGTAGTCGCAGTGCTAGCAATAGTAGTGGCAGTTGTAGTAGTAGTAGTGGTGGCAATTGTAGCAGTAATATTAGCAATTGTAGTAGCAGTAGTTGTAGTAGTATTACTTGCAGAAGTAGTAGTAGTAGTTTCAGGAGTAATAGTAGAAGTAGTTGTAGATGTAGTTGTGTTAGTAGCAGAAGCAACAGAGGTTGTAATTGTAGTAGGACCAGTAGTAGAAATAGTACTAGTAGTAGTTATGGTAGAAGTAGTAGTAGTACTAGTAGTACTCGTAATTGTAGTAGTAGTTGTTGTTGTAGCAGTAGCAAGAGTAGTAGTAGTAGTAGCAGTAGCGGTACTAGTAGCAGTAGTAGTGGTAGTAGTAGTAGTAGTAGTAGTAGGATGAGGAGGAGTAGTAGTAGTAGTAGCAGCAGTAGTAGCTATGGTAGCAATAGTAATAGCTCTAGTAGTAGTAGTAGTAGTGGCAGGAGTTGTAATAGTAGCAGTAATAGGAGTAGTAGTTATTGTTGTAGTAGTAATCAGAGTAGTTGTTGTTGTTGTAGTAGGAATAGGAGTTGCAGTAGTAGTAATAGTAGTAGGAATGGTAGTAGTGGTAGCATTAGTAGTAGTATTGCTAGTAGTTATAGCAGCAGCAGCAGCAGTAGCAGCAGCAGCAGTAGCAGTAGTAGTAGTAATAGTAGCAGTAGTAGTGGCTATAGTAGTAGTAGTAGTTTTTAGAATAGTAGGAGAAGAAGTAGTTGCAGTAGTTGAAGTAGGAGCATAAGTAGTACCTGTGGTGGTAGCAGTAGTAGTAGTTTTTAGAGTAGTAGGAGAAGAAGTAGTTGCAGTAGTTGTAGTAGGAGCAGTAGTAGTAGTAGCAGCAGAAGTAGTAGTTGTAGCAGTAGTAGTACCTGTGATGGTGGTGGCAGTAGTAGTTGTAGTAGTACCTATAGCAATAGCAACAGTAGCAGGCGTAGTAGAGGTAGCTGTTGTAGTAGTAGTACTTGTAGTGGCAATCGAAGTAGTGGTAGTTCTAGTAGCGGTTGCAACCTTAGAAGCAATCACAATAGTAGTAGTTACAATCGTAGCAGCAGTAGAAGTAGCAATAGAAGTAGTAATAGCACGAGAAGTAGTAGTAATACTAGTTATTATTGTAGTAGTAGTACTAGTAGTAGTAGTACTAGTAATACTCCTAGTAGCAGCAATAGTAGCAGCAGCAGTAGTATTAGTTTGAGTAGCAGTATTAGTAGTAGCAGTAGTAGTAGCAATGGCACTAGTAGTAGGAGTAGTAGTAGTAGCAGCAGTAGTAGTAGTAGTACCATTAGTAGTATTAGGAGTTGCCGTAGTAGTCGTAGTAGTAGTAGTAGCAACAGTAGCAGCAACTTTAGTAGCAGTAGGAGTTGTAGCAGTAGCAGTAGCAGTAGTATTTGGGGAAGTAGTAGTGGTAGTAGTAGTAGTTGGAGTAGTAGTAGCAGTATTAGTAGTAGTAGCAGCTATACTAGTAGTAGTAGTAGTAGTTGTTGTAGTAGCAGTAACAATAGTAGTAGTTATTGGAGGAGTAGTAGTAGTAGCAATAGTAGCAGTAGTAGAAGTCACAGTAGTAGTAGTAATAATAGTAGTAGTAGTAGTAACAACAATAGCCGTCGTAGTAATAGCAGTAGTAGTTGTTGTTGTAATAGTACTTATAGATGTAGTAGTATTGATAGTTGTTGTTGTAGTAGTAGTAAGTGTAGTAGTTGTAGTAGATGTAGCTCTAGTAGCAGCCGTAGCAGTAGTAGTAGCAGTAGTAGCATTAGTGGTAGTAATCGTAGTAATAGTAACAACACTAGTAGTAATAGTACTGGTAGCCGTCGCAGCGCTAGCATGAGTAATAGCAATTGTTGTTGTGGTAGTAATAGTAGTGGTAGCAGTAGAAGAAGTAGTAGTAGTAGTAGTAGTAGCAATAGTAGTAGTAGTAGCAGTAGTCATAGTAGTTGGACAAGTTGCAATAATAGTAGCTACAGCGACAGCTGATACTGTTGTTACAGAAGTAGTAGTAGTAGTCGTTATAGTAGTAGTAGCAGTAGTAGCAGTAGTATCAGTAGTAGTAGTAGTACTATTAGTAGCAGTAGTAGTTGCAGTTGGAGCAGAAGTACAAGGAGTAGTAGTAGTAGCAATATTAGCAGTAGTAGCTATAGTAGCAGCAAAAGTAGTAGTAGTAGTTGTAGTAGTAGTAATTTTAGTCATTGGGGTAGTAGTAGTAATTGTTGTAGTAGTAGTTGTAGCAATAGCAATAGTAGCAGTAGCAATTGTAGTAGCAGTAGTTGTAGTAGTTGTAGTAGTCGTAGTAGTAGTAGAAGTAGTTGTTGTAGTAGCCCTAGCAATAGTAGCCGCAATACTAGTAGTAATAGTTGCACTAGAAGTAGCAGCAGTAGTAGAAGCAATAGTAGTAGCAGTAGCAGTGGTTGTAAGAGTAGTAGTACTAGCAATAGTAGTAGCAGTAGCGGCAGCAGCAGCAGCAGCAGTAGCAGTAGTGGAAGTAGAAGTAGTAGTAGCACCAGCAATAGTAGTAGTTGCAGTTGTGGTAGTAGTACTAGTAGGAGAAATAGCAGTAGCATGAGTCATAATAATAGCAGCAGTAGTAGCAGTCGTTGTAGGAGAAGTAGTAGAAGTAGTAGTAGTGGTAGTAATAGTAGGATATAAAGTCGTATAAGTAGAAGTAGTAGTAGCATTAGTTTTGATAGTAGTAGTAGTGTAAGCAGCTGTAGTAGAAGTAGCAATAGTTGTCATAGTAGTAGTAGAAGTAGCAATAGTAGCTATAGTTGTCATATTAGTCGTAGTGGTTGTAGTACTAGTATCATTAGTAGTACTACTCGTAGTAGTACCAGTTGTAGTACGAGTAGGGGTCGTAGTACTAGATGTAGTAGTAGTTGTAGTAATAGTAGTTGTTGCAGTAGTAGTAATAGTTATTGTTGTAGTAGTAGAAGTTACGACAATGGTAGCAGTAGTAGTAGCAGCTGTAGCAGCTGCTGCTGCACTAGTGGCCGTTGTAGTAGTAGTAGTAGAAGTAGGAGTTATAGTAGTTGTAATAGTAGTAGTAGTAGTAATACAAGTAGCCCTAGATGTTGTAGTAGCAGTAGTCATTTTACTAGGAGTAGCAGTAGTACTAGCAAAAGTAGTAGTTGGATTAGTAATTGTAGTTGGAGAAATAGTCGTGGTAGCCGAAATAGTAGCAGTGGCAGTGGTAATATCAGTAGTATTAGTCACAGTAGGTGTAGTAGTAGAAGTAGTGGTAGTAGTAGTTGTAGCAGCAATTATTGCAACGGTAGTAGTAGTAGCGACAACAGGTGCAGTAGTAGTAGTAGTGGTAGTAGTAGTATTAGTAGCAGTAGTAGTAGAAGATGCATTAATCATTGTAGTAGCAACAGCAGTAGTAATAGTAGGACAAGAAATAATAGTAGCAGTAGTTGTAATAGTAGTAGTAGTAGCGATAGCTGCCTTAGCAGTAGTAGTAGTGGTAGTAGTAGTTGTAGTAGTAGCAATAGCAGCAGCAACAACAACAGTAGTAGTAGTTCTAGTAGTAGCAGTAGCAAAGGTTGTAGTAGTATCGGTAGTAGTAATAGTTATAGTCATAGGGGAAGGAGCAATAGTAGTATCACGAGTGGTAGTAGTATTAGTAGTAGTCATTGAACTAGGAGTAGTAGTTGTAGCAGTGGTAGTAGTAGTAGTAGTTGCAGCAGTAGTTGTAGTAGTAGAAGTAGTAGTAGTAGTAGCTGTAGTAGGAGATGCAGTCGCAGAGCAGTAGTAATAGCAGTAGTAGTAGCAAAAGTAGCAGTAGTAGGAGAAGTAGTGGTAGTATTAGTAGCAGTAGTAGTAGTAGCTGTAGAAGTTTTACTAGTCATAGTGTTAGTAGCAGTAGTCGTACTAGCATCAGTAGTAGTGGTAGCAGTAGTACTAGTAACAGAAGTAGTGCTAGTAGTAGTAGCAACAGTAGTAGTTGTCGTAGTAGTAGTAGTAGCGGTAGCGAAAGCAGTAGCAGTAATTGTAGTAGAAGACGTGGTAGTAGTAGGAGAAGTTGTAGTAATAGTAGTAGTAGTAGAATAGTAGTCGTAGTAGTAGTAGCAATAGTAGTCATAGTAGTGACAGTACTACTAATAGTAATTGTGGTAGTAGTAGCAGAAGTTGTATCAGTAGTAGCTCTTATTATAACGGTAGTCGTAGTAGTAGTAGTGGTAGTAGTCATAGCAGCCGTAGTAGTAGTAGAAGTAGGGGCTGTAGTAGTAGTAGTATAAGTAGTAGTAGCAGAAGTGGTAATAGCAACACTAATAGGGGTAGTATTAGTAGTAGTAATAAAACAAACATTAGGAGTGGTAGTAGTAGTAGTAGAAACAGTAGCAGTAGTATTAGCGACAACAGTAATAGTTATAGTCATAGTAGTAATAATAGTAGTAGTAGCTGTAGTGGTACTAGTATTAGCAATAGTAGTTGAACTAGGAGTAGTAGTTATAGCAGTGGTAGCAACAACAGTATTTGTAGTAGTAGTAGTTGTTGCAATAGTAGAAGCAGTAGTAGTTGTACCCGTAGTATGAGATGGAATAGTAGTTATAGTATTAGTAGCAGTACTTGTAGCTGTACTAGTAGTAGAGGCAGCATAGTAGGAGAAGTAGTAGTAGTATTAGTAGCAGTGGTAGTAGTAGCTATAGAAGTATTAGTAGTGGTAGTATTAGTAGCAATAGATGTACTAGCATCAGTACTAGTGGTAGCTATAGTAGCAGTAGTAGTAGCAGAATTAGTGGTAGTAGTAGTAGCAACAATTATAGTAGTAGTATTAGTAGTAGCAGCAGTTGTAGCCAAAGAAATAGCAGTAGTTGTAGTAGAATAAGTTTTGGTAGTAGGAGAAGTTGTAGTAGCAGCAGTAGTAGTAGAAATAGTAGTCATAGTAGTAATAGCAATAGTAGTCATAGTAGTAGTAGTAGTACTAGTAATAGTAATTGTAGTTTTACTTTTTTTAGCAGTAGTAGCAGCAGTAACAGTAGCAGTAGCAGCAGAAGTAGTAATGGTAGTAGTTGTTATTGTAGTTGAAGTCATAGTAGTAGTAGTAATAGAAGTAGTAGCAGTAATAATAGTAGCAGGAGACGTATTACTAGTAGCAGTTGTAGTAACAGTAGTAGAAGAAGTACTCTAGCAATAGTGGTTGTACTAGTAGTAGAAGCAATATTAGTAGTAGCAAAAGTAGTAAATGTAGTAGGTGTTGTAGTAGTTGTAATAGTAGCAGTAGGAGTAGTAGTTGTAGTAGTAGTAGTAATAACAGGAGTAGTAGAAGTAATAGTTTTAACAGTTGTAGTAGCAATAGCAATAGTAGTAGCAGTAGTAGCAGTAATTATAGTGGTAGTAGCTAGGGTAGTGGCAACAATAGTCGTAGTAGTAGTAGTAGCAGTAGTAGTAGCTATAGGTGTAGTCGTTGTAGTAGTAATCGTAGTTGTAGTAATAGTAGTAGTAATAGTAGCAATAGTAGCAGCAAAAGTAGTTGTAGTTGGAGAAGTAGTAGTCATCATAGTAGTAGTAGCATTAGCAACATAAGTCGTCATAGTTATGGTAGCGGTATTAGGAGTAGCAGCAATAGTTGTAATAGTAGTACCAGTAGTAGTAGCAATAGTAGTAGCAGATTTAATAGTAGTCGTAGTACTTGAAGTAGTAGTAGCACTGTCTGTATTAGTAGTAATAGTATTAGTAATAGTAGTATTGTTGTAGTAGTATTAGTTGTAGTAGTATTTATAGTAGCAGAAGTTATAGTTGTAGTAGTAGTTTTAGTAGTATTAGGCGTAGTAGTAGTAGTAGTTGGAGTTGTAGTATTAGGAGTAGTAGTAGAAGTAGTAGTAGCAGCAGTAGTTACAGTAATGAAAGTAGTAGCAGTGGTAGTAGTAGTAGTTGTTATAGCAGTAGTAGCAGCAGAAGTAGCAACAGCGGTAGAAGGTGTCCCAGTAGTAGCAGTAGTGTTAGTAGTAGTATAGGTACCAGTAATAGTAGTAGTAGCAGTAGCAGTAGTAATTGTTGTAGTAGCTGCTGTAGTAGTCATTGTAGTAATCGTCGTAGTAGCAGTAGAAGCTGCAGTGGCAGTAGTAGCGATAGTAGCAGTTTTAGCAGTCGTAGCAGTAGTAGTAGCAGCAGCAATAGTGGTAGAAATAGTAGTAGAAGTAGTAGTATTACTTGTAGTAATAATAATAGTGGGAGCAGTCTCAATAATAGTTATAGCAGAAATAGTAGTTTCTACTGTAGTATTAGTAGGAGTAGCGGTAGTAGTAGAAGTTGTTTTAGCAGAGTAGTGGCAACAACAACAACAGTAGTAGTGTTGTTGAAGTAATAGTAGTAGTCGTAGCAGTAGTAGCGATCATCGTAATAGTAGTAGTAGCAGTAGCAGTAGTTATTGTAATAGTAGTGGTTATTGTTGTAATACTAGCAAAAGTAGCAGCACTTGCAGTAGTAGTAGTAGTAGTAGTAGTAGTAGGAGTAGGAGTAGGAGTAGTAGGAGTAGTAGTAGGAGTAGTAGTAGTAGTAGTAGTAGTAGTAGGAGGAGGAGTAGGAGTAGTAGTAGTAGTAGGAGGAGGAGTAGTAGTAATAGTAGTAGTAGTAGTAGTAGTAGCAGTAGTAGTAGCAGTAGTAGTAGCAGCAGCAGTAGTAGTAGTAGTAGTAGTAGTAGCAGCAGCAGAAGTAGTAGGAGTAGTAGTAGGAGTAGTAGTAGTAGTAGCAGCAGCAGCAGTAGTAGGGGTAGGAGTAGGAGGAGTAATTGGAGTAGGAGTAGTAGGAGTAGTAGTAGTAGTAGTAGTAGTAGTAGTAGTAGTAGGAGTAGTAGTAGAAGCAGCAGCAGTAGCAGTAGTAGGAGTAGGAGTAGTAGTAGGAGTAGTAGTAGTAGTAGCAGCAGCAGCAGTAGTAGGAGTAGGAGTAGGAGGAGTAATTGGAGTAGTAGTAGCAGTAGCAGTAGTAGCAGTAGTAGTAGTAGTAGCAGTAGTAGCAGCAGCAGCAGCAGTAGTAGTAGTAGTAGTAGTAGTAGTAGTAGTAGTAGTAGTGGCAGTTATTGCAGTAGTCATAGTGGTAGTCGTGGTAGTTGTAGTAGTAGTTGTAGTACTCACAGTAGCAGTAGTCGTAGTAGAGTAGTAGTAGTAGTAGTAGTAGTAGTAGTAGTAGTAGTAGTAGTAGTAGTGGCAGTTATTGCAGTAGTCGTAGTGGTAGTCGTGGTAGTTGTAGTAGTAGTTGTAGTACTCACAGTAGCAGTAGTCGTAGTAGCAGTATCAGTAGGAGATGTAGAAGTAGTAGTGGCATTAGCAGGAGCAGCAACAGTAGAAGCAGCAACAGCAGCAGTAGTGGTAGGAGTAGCAATCTCAATAGTGGTAGTAGTAGTAGTTGCAGTCTCAATAGTAGTAGTATTAAAGCAGCAAGAAGCACAGCAGTGTAGCTGTAGCAGTAGCAACAGTAATAGTAACAATAGTAGCAGTAGTAGTAGTGGTAGTAGCAGTTGTAGCAGTAGTAGCAGCCGCAGAGACTGTCGTTGTTGGAGTGGAAGTAGTAGTAGTAGTAGTAGTAGTAGCAGTTATTGTAGCAAAAGTAGTAGTAGCTGTTGTATTTGTAATAATAGGAGCAGTAGTAGTGGTAGTAATAGTAGAAGTAGTAGTACTAGTAATAGGACTAGTAGTAGCAATAGTAGTAGCTGTAGCAGTAACAGCAGCAGTAGTAGTAAAAGTAATAGCAGTAGTAGCGATAACAACAGTAGCAGATGTAGAACTAGCTGTAATAGTAGTAGTAGTAGTAGTAGTAGTACTAGTAGTACTAGTAGTAGTAGTAGTCGTTGTGCTAGTAGTAGTAATAGCAGCAGAAGTAGTTGCAGTAGTCGTTGTAGTAGTAGTAATTGCAGCAAAAGTAGTAGCAGTAGTAGTTGTAGTAGTAGCAGTAGTTGTAGTAGTCATAGTTTTTGTAGTAGTAGCAGTAGTACAAGAGTTAGAAGCAGGAGTCATAGTAGGAGTAGAAGTAGTAATAGTAGTTGTAGTAGTAGGTACATTAGTAATAGTAGTAGTAGTAGGTGTAGCAGTAGCAGTAGTAATAGTACTAGCATTAGTAGCAGTAGTAGTAGCGGCAATTGTCTTGGTAGTAGTATTGGCAACGACAATGATAGTAGTAGTAGTAATAGTAGTAGTAGTAGTAGAACTAGCAATAATTGTTGTATCAGTAATAGTAGTAATAGTAAAACTAGTATTAATAGTAGCTGTTGTAGTCAATGATGTTGCAGTAGTACCAGTAGATGTACTAGTCATCGTAGAAGTTGTAGCAGTAGTAGCTGGAGTAGCCGGAGTAGTAGGAGTACTAACTATTGTAGTAGCAATAGTTGTAGCATAAGTAGTAGTAGTAGTAGTAGTAGTAGTATTACTAACAGTATTAGTAGTAGAAGTTTTGGTAATTGTAGTATTATAGTTGTTGTTTTAGTTGTTGTAGTACCTTTAGTAGTAGCTGTTGCTGTAGTAGTAGTAGTTGTTGTTGTAGGAGTAGTAGTAGAAGTAGCCATTGTAGCAGCAATTGCAGTAGTTGTACTTGTAGTAGTAGCAGTAGTCATAGTAGTAGTAGCAATAGTAAGAGCAGCAGCAGCAGTAGTAGCAAGAGTAGCAAGAGAAGTAACACTAGCAGTAGCAGTAGCAGTAGTAGCTGTAGTAGTAGTAGTAGCAGTATTAGTAGAAGTAGCAGCAGTTGCAGTAGCAGCAGCAGTAGTAGTAGCAATAGTGGTAGGATATGTAGTAGTAGTAGTAGTATTTGAAGCAGTAGTCGCACTGTTAGTATTACTAGTAGTAGCATCAGTAGTAGTAGTATTGTAGTAGTAGTATTAGTTATAGTATTATTTATAGCAGTAGAAGTTATAGTTATAGTAGTAGTTTTATTAGTAGTAGGCATAGTAGTAGAAGTAGTTGGAGTTTTAGTATTAGGAGTAGTAGTAAATGTAGCAGTAGTAGCAGTTGTTGCAGTAGTGGAAGTAGTAGCAGTGGTAATAGTAGTAGTAGTTGTAGTAGTAGTAGCTGTAGAAACAGTAGTAGTAGCAGAAGTAGTCACCATAGTAGTGGTAGGAGGAGGAGGAGGAGGAGAAGAAGTAGAAGTAGTAGTTGTAGCAATAGTAGTAATATTAGTAGTAGTAGTAGCAGCAACAGTAGTAATTCTAGTAGTAGCTGTTGTAGCAGTTGTAGTAGTAGCTATAGAAGCCGCAGTGGCAGTTGTAGCAGGGTAGCAGTCTTCACAATCGTGGCAGTAGTAGTAGTAGCTGCAATAGTAGTAGAAATAGCAGTAGAAGTAGTAATAGTTATTGTAGTAGCAGTAATAGTAGTAGTAATTGCAATAATAGTTATAGCAGTAGTAGTAGTTGCAACTGTAGTATTAGTAGGAGTAGCAGTAGTAGTATCTAAGGTAGTAGCAATAGTAATAGTAGTAGGAGGAGTAGTAGTTGTAGCATAAATAATAGCAAAAGTAGTATTAGTATTTTTAGTAGCAGTAGTAGTACTGGCCGTAGTAGTAGCAATTTTTTTAGCAGTAGGAAAAGTAGCAGCTACAACAACAGCAGTAGTACTGTAGTAGTAGTAATAGTAGTAGGCGTAGCAGTAGTAGCAGTCGTAGTAATAGTAGAAGTAGCAGTAGCAGTAGTTTTTGTAGCAGTAGTGGTTATTGTTATAATAGTATTAGTAGTAGTTGCGGTAGTAGTAGCAAAAGTATTAGTAGTAGGTGAAGCAGAATTAGTTGTGTTAGTAGTAGTAGTAGTTGGAGCGATAGTAGCAATAGTAGTAGTAGTAGTAGTTGCAGTTGTAGCAGTAGCAGTAGTAGTAGTAGTAGTGGCAGTTGCAGCTATAGCAGTAGTAGTAGTAGTTGCCATTGTAGCAGTTGAAGTATTAGCAGTAGAAGTAGTTATAGAAATAGAAGTAATTAGAGTAATAGTAGTAATAGTAGTAGTAGTAGTAGTAGAAGTGGTGTAGCAGCAGTAGTTGTTGTAGTAGTAGCAGTAGTAGTGGTACCCATTGTAATAGAAGTTGCAGTAGCAGTAGTAGTAGCAGTCATAGTTGTATCAGTAGTAGCAACAGTAGGAGTAGTAGTAGTTGAAGTAGTAGTAATAGTAGTAGTTGCAGTAGCAGTAGTTGTAGCAATTGTAGTAGTAGAAGTAGAAAGAAAAGATGGACTCAAAACCCAGAAGAGAGAATTCTTCGGTGATTCTTCTTCTCGATGCGGGCATGCGAAGGATGTGGCTTCCCTTTCTAGGTTGTCGACCGCCGAACGCCAACCTTTCGTTGGGGTCGCTGGTAATACCCCGGGATTGGAATGTCGTGACAGAACGACAAATCCTTGAGGGCCCGGGTAAAGGCTGCCTCCTTGCATGCTTCTTCCAGGTACTTGTAAGCAAATAGGACTCGAGGATAAACTCCGATGGTGTTACCTGGGTGTTTGGCTTCAAATGCTGCTTTGATTTTCTTGCCAATAGAGCCAGGCATCTTTGACCAGAGTTTCTCTGAGAGCTCCGGGCCAGTGAATAACCGGCCAGTCCGAGATGCTACCTGCATAGAGTCATTAAGGAAAGGAACGATATCCCGTAAATTCTGGCAGGATAACCGTTCCAGATCCCTGTAGGCTTCTTCTTGCATTGTTGTTGAGCCTTGGTAGGGATCTTCCAGGGCGAATATGGTCCGAATCTGTGAGAGGATGTTCTGCGTACCGTCAGCACCATCTGCATGATCCAACAGGTGCTGGTATTCCATGGGGTAGGCCATCCTCCACTGGATCCAGGCGAGCTTTTCAGACTCCCCAAGCAAGTTTTCAATAAATTCAGTCTTTGTCCGGGAATCTGTGAAACCCTGTAGAGCCACTGAATTTTTGGTGATGGACTCCCAACGCATGAAGACGTCGCTGAATTGCCCAATCTGGGGGGGCATAACAAAGATAGCCCCTGATTGCTGCTGGGCAGAAGGGAGGTTCCACCATTCTGAGGTATTCCTGGCTTTGAACCTCAGATTCTTGGGTTGGTAGTCGCCAAAGATTGGTCCTTGGCTTGGACCAGGCTCAGTAGGTCTCGCCGCTGGGGGGTAGTTAACAGGGCCCAGGGTTGATTCCACTGGGGGCCTGTATTCGGAGACAATGGAAGAGGAGCAAAGCCGCTCCGTTGGCTTTGCTTGCTGAGGTGGTGCCGGTGGTGCCCGCTGGGGATACTCCATACCCCAGTCTTCTTCTTCTAAAGTGGCAACGAGTTCTGTTTCTCCATCTGTATTTCCCAAACAAGTATAATATTGCAAATACTCACAATACTCATCTGGGTCATGTTCAGCATCAGAGTTGCCTTCTTGGTTGGTCAGACGCCACGTGGCTAGAAGGTGGGTGTTGTCACCAGTCCCTTCCTGCAGAGGTTCCATGGACCGGAGTACAGAGGCCCCTGGGCGTGTATCTCCTGCATGGGTTCCGCAAGTTGGACTCTGGCTCTCCCGTCCTTTGGGTCGCCACGTAAGATGCCCGTTCGCTGGCTGTTGTTGGGCAAAGCGGCGTCGCCACTTCTTAGCTGGCATCACCTTTCGAGGAGCCGGATGCTGAGGCTGCTTGCATCCTGTTATGGCAGGCTGCTGTCCTGGTAGGTCATCTTCCAGATCGTCCCATCCTGTTGGTGTGGTTGGAAAGGGCGTGAAGAAGGACGGAGGAGCAGAATACTTGACATAATAGTCATATTTTCCGCTTGGTTCGCCCAAGGTGTCCCAAACTTCCTCCGTCGTCTCATCTGGAGCCTCTTCTTGAGTGAGGATGGCAACAATCTCATCCTCAGTGGTGTCAGGAATAGAGGCATGATGGTTGAAGCTGAGTGAGATCCTTCCATCTAGGAGTGTCGTACTGGACACTTCGGTGGGTGTCAGGATAGGCAGGATTTGAGGGGGCTTCAGGAGCCAGTTTATCCCACACAGCTGTGCCGTCGAGTACCGTCGTCCAGGGAGGGCATGAACACCGTGACTTGCTAGATAGTCAGTGACTCCTGCGACTTCATATGCAAAGGCCACGTTTGGTGTGTTTGACAGCCTTCCGATCAGTCCTCGGGTAACGAGTAAGTTGGCCTCACCATGGTGCCATGTATCATAGCCCCGAGTTAGAATGGAGATTTGAACATTCCTGCAAAAATCTCCAATAGTCATCATAATATCGGGGATAATGTAAACTAATTGGCTCCCCTGCGTGAGGTCAACTTCCATGGTGGCAATTAGTGATTTATCACCCTGCCACCGATTGTCTCGGAACACGACAAGCGCCAGTGTTCCTTCTTCGTGTCGATGGAGCACCTGCAGGCGTACCTGCATAACACCAATGTGTATGAACTTCATACCGCTCTTTCTGAGCTGTTGGTAACTGTCATCTTGGATGAAGTTCCGGTCCACCTGTGCGTCGCCGACGCAACTGATGGACTCCTCCGAGCGGTGGATGTATACTCGGTGGTGCTCATCATCTGTTCTGGAATGATAAAGGACTTCGGCAGGAGCTATAGCCGCGCGTTTTCGCATGGATTGGCGCAATTTCTCCTGCGGGTCCAGTTGCTGTTCTAAGACGTGTTGAGGGGCAGGTTGCCCCGTCAGGCGACGGACGATCCGCCGTGTTGCTTGCTGTGCAGTGTAGAGTCGTCGCTGATTTCGCCTATACCCCCGAATTTGGTCTTCGACCAGGGGCTGGGGCGCTTTTTCCAACACGACTACTGCTGCCATTTAGCTTTGCTTGTTCCTCCTGCAAAATTAGCAAGGGGTCTTTAAAAATAAGGAGTCTCCCGCGTGGTTCGGGAGGCCTGGTTTTAGGATGGAGGGACAGATTCTCTAGCTTTGTGAGTAAAGTTTCTGGGAGAATTGGACTGTCACTCTTTGTTTTCTGCTTTCTGAGGAGCTGGATATCGGCTTGGATATCCCGTAGGGCTTCAGCAATTTGAACTAGAAGCTGGATTTGGGTATTATTTTGCTTTAGAAGGGCTATATTTTGAGCTGAAACACTCGTATAGTCACTGGGTTTGATGAATCCAACTGCTGGGTGTTCTATGGGTTCAACGGCTTGTAAGGCTTCTTGGTATGAGGAGGTTATTTTGGCTGGAAGGAACGTGTTCATTCACCGGGAGGTGTATAACAATTGATGAAGGTCTAGGTACTCTGGGTTCAGGGTGTGAGGTATATATCCTACCTTATCGAACAAGAGACGAGCACTCCGAGAACTTCAGACGCTCACCCTAGTATCTGTCATGCTCATCCGACTGGCAGCTACTGCCTCTTGCAGATTTACGCGCACTGCGGCCTTTTGCAATTCAGACACCGTGATCGGCGTAAGAAATTCCTGAGTCTCCTTCTCACCAAGGCCACGAATACCTACTTCTCTCCCAATATCGACCTTGCGGTGGACTTATTAGGTCCAGCCTCTGTGCCACCCGAGGGGTCAATCCAGGATTTTTCGGCATGCTATGGTCTGGTTATCACCGCAACAGGAGGTGTAGATGCTTTCTCTGCGGAGAAGAAGGGCATTTTGCCCGAGAATGCCCCAATGAGCGACAGAATGTCAAGCGCGTCGCCATGTTCGAGCAGCTTGACCTTCCTGCCGATTGCGAAATTGTGTCCGTTCAAGAAGGCGATGACCCTAGCGATGCCATCTATAGCATTTCTGAAGGGGAGGAGGACACGGCAATCTTGCAGGAAGAAAAGATTTTCATGTTTCGGGAAGAAGACAGGACCTGGTGGATTGGCCCGACAGGAGGCTACCGCGCCATGGTCAAAGTTTCACAACAACAGCACGAGTGTAGCCACACTTGGGAATTACATCAAGATGTGCCTGACGCTTACGAAAGATGCTCTTGCTGCCAGGCACCCTCCCAAAAGTGCTACCGTATGCACTGCCCAAGCTGTAAGCTGACAGTATGCGGCAGATGCAGCTGGTACTACTTCAGCAAAAGAGTTCCAGTGGCCCAGACATCCCTTCCAAGGTATGAGCCTAATGACTTACTACTTGAACAACAAAATTACATTTCTACTTGTGAAAGGGAAAAGCGGCAGCTGCAACAAATAGCTCACTCTCGCCCGTGAAGAGAAGGAGGCCCTTCAACAACGCCTCCTTCTTGCCCAAGAGGAAAGCCATCACTGGCAACGTGAGTCTGAAAACTGGAGGCTGAAGCACAAAGAGCTCGAAAATACCACCATGGAGCTTGACCGCATGGTGCTCGAGCGAAGTGATTTGCAAAAGGAAATACAAAGGCTCCAATGGGAAAAAGGAGCACTAAAGCAGCAGGAGGATGAGCCAGCGGATACCGACGACCTTAACGTACTTCTCGTCGACACTACTCAGCGGCTCCTCTCAGCTGAAATGAGGGTGACAACACCACCCCGGCGGACGAAGAATATGCTCTACAACATTAAGGTGAAGTTCGATATTCCCCGTATAGTGCCATTTGAAGTCAATGCAATCCTCGACACAGGGGCTACAACCTGCTGCATTGACCAAGGAACGGCTCCTGCCAATGCCCTGGAGGACAACCCCTTCCTCGTGCATTTCAGTGGCATCAACTCCCGCACTTCGGCCAATAAAAAGCTTAAATTCGGCCGCATGATGATTGGGGAAAACGGCTTTCGGATCCCTTACACATATGCCTTCCCGATGAAGTTGGGGGAGGATATCCAGATGATCCTTGGCTGCAACTTCATCCGCGCCATGCAAGGCGGCGTCCGCATCGAAGGAAATACGGTTACGTTCTATAAAAACGTAACCACAATTCATACTCTCCCATCTGTACCGACTGCAGCAGCTATTGAAGAGCTGGATCTAGATGAGGATGAGTACATTCAAATACAAGAGCTAGTGCAGTATGCAACGGACCAATAGCCATCACGAAGCTTCACCAGCAGCGTTGGCTCCCTGCTTGAAGAACTCAAACGCCAGGGATACATTGGTGAGGACCCATTGAAATATTGGTCCAAGAACCAGGTGCTCTGCCACCTGGATATCAAAAACCCGGATTTCACTATCGAAGACCGGCCCTTAAGGCATATTACACCACAAGCCAAGGCTACGTATGCAAAGCATGTGAAAGCACTACTAAATCTTGGCCTTATTCGCCCCAGCAGAAGCCGGCATCGCACCACTGCAATCATTGTGAATTCCGGTACAACAGTTGATTCCCGAACGGGCCAGGAGATCAAAGGCAAGGAGCGGATGGTCTTCAACTATCGGCGCCTAAATGATCTCACCAACAAGGATCAGTACAGCCTGCCTGGGATCAACACCATCTTACGGAAGGTAAGCAGAAGCCACATTTACTCAAAATTTGATCTGAAATCAGGTTTTCATCAAGTGGCTATGCATCCTGCCTCCGTGGAATGGACGGCATTCTGGGTACCAGAAGGCCTCTATGAATGGCTCGTAATGCCATTTGGCCTGAAAAATGCACCCGCCGTATTCCAACGGAAGATGGACAGTTGCTTCAAGGGGACAGAAGACTTTATTGCAGTATACATTGATGACATTCTGGTCTTCTCCTCCTCTGAAGCGGAGCATGAACGACATCTGAGGGTCATGCTCCAGATCTGCCAAACCAATGGGCTAATCCTGAGCCCAACAAAGATGAAGATAGCAGTCTCGGAAGTAGAATTCTTGGGGGCAGTACTCGGCAATCAGCGAATCAAGCTGCAGCCCCACATTATCAAGAAGATTGCAAACTTCCAGGAACAGGAACTGACCACCATGAAAGGCCTCCGAGCCTGGCTCGGGATCTTGAATTACGCCCGAAGCTATATCCCTAATCTAGGGACTCTACTCGGGCCACTCTATGCAAAGACAAGTCCTACGGGAGAAAGGCGCTGGAACTCCCAAGATTGGGACTTAGTCGCAAAAATCAAGGCCTTGGTGCAAAAGCTGCCGGATCTCGAATTACCTCCAGAAGCCAGCTATATGATCCTTGAGACCGACGGCTGTATGACGGGATGGGGCGGAATTTGTAAATGGAAGCCCCAAAAGTATGACCCCAAGTCCATGGAGAAGGTATGTGCCTACGCTAGCGGCAGGTTCCATCCAATCAAATCCACCATTGATGCGGAACTCTATGCCGTCATGAATACGCTGGAAGCACTAAAGATTTACTACCTGGATAAGGCTGACTTGACTATTCGAACAGACTGTCAAGCAATCATAAGCTTCTTCAACAAGTCAGCTAACAACAAGCCTTCCCGCGTACGCTGGCTCGCCTTCACCGACTACATTACTGGCACGGGACTCGCCATCCAATTTGAACACATCAGCGGAGAGGATAACCAGCTGGCGGATACTCTCTCCCGCTTAATTACTTCACTTGTTATTTCAGGATGGCCTGCACCCGAAACTCTGGAAGGACTCAGCCTCGTAGCAACCCGGTTACAGGAGGCACACCAGACACCCTCTCAGAAGGCAAAGGAGGAACACTTGGCGGAAGCCCAAGCCTTGTGCTACAATATGAATCACAACTGCAGCTCCTACAGAGCCTTCCAATGTCCCTCGATACCTACGACGCCATCAGGCGGCGGCTTCAACAGCTGGAACGACAAAGTGCCCAGGAAGCACTTACGGCTGTTCGACAGTTCCGGGACCTCCATGCCCTGAAGCTATCCGAAGCCACAAAGCGCGCAGGACGCAAGACCACGGGCAACTTCTGGGCCCAGTGGCATCCTGTTGTAACCCAGATTGATGTCCAGCTTGAAACAGCAGTCAAACTCACAACTGACGCAGCCCAACGACTGCCTGCCTTCATGTTCTGAGCACAGCAGAAAGCCTGCGCAAGAAGAAAGCGGTAGCATTCGGCCCAACAATCCAGCCCAAAGGGTCCAAAGTTGCTTGGACCAGACAGTCCAAAGAATAACCAGCCCGGCCCAGTCCAAAGGAAATCGTATCCTGATGGTGTAAAGTAAAGTTACTTTTATAAAGTAGCTTTTAGAAAAGCCACTTTATAAAAGAGACTTTTGTAAAGTAACTTTAGACTTTTGTAAAGTAGCTTTAGGAAAGCTGCTTTTGAAAAGCAGCTTTAGCTTTTATAAAGTAGCTTTAGGAAAGCTGCTTTTGTAAAGGTAGATGCGATCTTATCGCATCTGCTAGGTGTAAGGCTTCCCTATAAAACGGGAAGCATATCATAGAACTTAATATAGAAGAATCACCGAAGAATTCTCTCTTCTGGGTTTTGAGTCCATCTTTTCTTTCTTCTAACTTCACACTTCCGCAACTCTTCCACAACCTATCAGAGCTTAGTTGCACTAATAGCAGCAATTGCAGATGCAGTAGCAATAGTTATAGTTTTAGGAGCAACAGTTGTGGCAGCAGTAGTAGCAACAATTGTAGCAGTAGCCTTAGTGGTAGTAGTAAGTAAAGTAGTAGCAGTAGTGCCAGCAGTAGTAGTAGATATTGTTGTAGTGGTGGTGGTGGTGGTGGTGGTGGTAGTAGTAGTAGTAGCAATAACAGTAGCAAAAATAATAATAGCAGAAGTAGCAGCAGCAGTAGTGGTAGTTGCAGAAGCAAGGCTAGTAGTAGCAATAGTTGCAGCAGTAGTAGTAGGAGTAGAAGTAGATGTAGTAGCAATAGCAATAATAAGAGTTACCACAGTTGCAGAAGTAGCTATAGTAGCATTAGTAGTGGTAGTAGCAGCATTGTAGCAGTAGTAGTAGTGGTAGTTGCAGTAGTAGTAGTAGTAGTATCTGTAGCAGAAGTAGTAGTATACAAACTAGTGGTAGTAGTGGAAACAGTAGTGATAGTAGTATTGGTAGTAGTAGCATAACTGACATTAACTATAGTAGCTATAACTGTAGTAGTAGTAGTAATAGCCATAGTGGTAATTGCAGTAGCAGTAGTGGTACTAGTCGTAGTAGTAGTAGCAATAGTAGTAGTAGTAATAGTAGTAGTAGAAGTAGCCATAGTAGTAGTAGCAGCAGTTGTAGGTGAAATACTTATAGAAGCCATAACAGTAGTATTAGTAGAGATAGTAGTTGGAGTAGTAGTAGCTGTTGGAGGGGCACAAGTAGAAGTAGCAGTAGTATTTGAAGTTATAGTTGTAGAAGTCGTAGTAGCAGTAGCAGTTAGAATGGTTGCATTAGTATCAGCAGTAGCAGTAGTAGTAGTATAAGCTTAAGTAGTAGTAGTAGTAGTTATAGATGTTTTAGTAGTGGTAGGAGAAGTCATAGTAGTAGTAGTAGTAGTAGTAGTAGTAGTAGTAAGAGAAGAAGTAGTAGCAGTAGCGGTAGTAGTTGTAATAGTAGTAATAATAGTAGAAGTAGTAGCAGTAGTAGTTATAGTTGTAGCGGCATTAGTCATTAATGTAATAGTTGCAGGAGTAGTAGTATGGGAAGTAGTTATAGTGGTAGTAGTAGCAATAGTAGTAGCAGCCGTAATAATAATAGGAGAAGTGGTTGCAGTAATAGTAATAGTAGTAATAGTTGTTGTAGTAGTAGTTGTTGTTGTAGCAGATGGAGAATTATTGGTAGAAGCTATAGTTTTAGTAGTAGTAGTAATAGTAGTAGAGTAGCAGTAGTAGTAGTCACACTAGTTGCTGCAGTAGTAGTAGTAGCTGTAAGAGTGGTAGTAGTAGATGTAGCTAGAGTAGTAGCAGAAATTGTAGTTGCAGTAGTAGTAGTAGTAGTAGTAGTACTAAAAATAGCAGCAGTAGTAGCAATTGTTGTAGCTATGCCGTAGTAGTAGTAGTAGTAAGAATAGTAGTAGTAGTAGTAGTCATAATAGAAGAATTAGTAATAGTAGTTGTAGTTGTGGTCGCTAAAGTAGCAGTAGTAGAAGTAGAAGTAGTAGTAGTAGTAGTAATAGTAGCTGTAGAATTAGTAGTTGGCGAAATACATGTAGTAGCAGGAGTAGTAGGAGGAGGAAGAGAAGGAGAAATACAAGTAGTAGCAGGGGTAGTACTAGTAGTAGTAGTTACAGTAATAGTTGCAGTAGTAGTAGTAGTAGTAGTAGTAGTAGTAGCAGTAGCTGTAGTAGTAGTTGTTGTAGTAGTAATAATAGTAGTAGGAGTAGTAGCAGTTATAATAGTAGCAGAAGCAGCAACAGTAGTAGTTATTGTAGTAGCTCTAGTAGCAGTTGAACAAGTTGGAGCTATAGTAGGAGTACTAGTAGTAGTAGTGGTTGTCATACTAGTATTAGTAGCAGTAACAGTAGTTCTAGTAGCAATAGTAGTAGTAGTGCAGTAGTAGGGCCGGTTGTAATAGTAGTAGAACTAGTAGAAATAGCTATAGTAGTAGTAGAAGTACTAGTAGTAGTAGTAGTAGTAGTAGTAGTAGTAGTAGTAGTAGTAGTAGTAGTAGTAGTAGTAGTAGTAGTAGTAGTAGTAGTAGTAGTAGTAGTAAGTAGTAGTAAGTAGCAGTAAGTAGCAGTAGAAAGTAGTAGTAAGTAGTAGTTAGTAGTAGTAGT
>RXID01014827.1:0-65744 GCA_005019695.1 Trichopus zeylanicus subsp. travancoricus | reverse complement strand
CGGTGGTAGTAGTACTTGTAGTAATGGTAGTAGTTGTTGGAGCTGGAGTAGCAGCAGTGGTAAAGTAGTAGTATTAGTAGCAACAGCAGTAGCTGTAGTAGTAGTAGTACTAGTAGTGGTTGTACAACTAGTAGTAGTAGCAGAAATAGTCGTGGTAGTAGTTGCAGTAGTAGAGGTTGTAGCAATAGTAGTTGTAGTATTAGTAGAAGTAATAGTAGCAGTAGTTGTAGTAATCGATGTAGTAGTTGAAATAATAGCAGCAGTAGTAGTATTAGTAGTAGCTTTAGTAGTAGTAGTAGTAGTAGTAGTAGTAGCATTAGTATTAGCTGTAGTAGCTATAGTAGTAGTAGCCATAGCACTAGTCGTAGTAGTTGTTGCTATAGTAATGGCAGTTGTAGTAGTAATATTAGTTGTAGCTGAAGCAATAGTAATAATAGTTGTAGTTATAGCTATAGTTATAGAAGTAGGAGAAGTAGTAGTAGCAGTAGCAGCAACCGTAGCGGCAACAGTCGTAGTAGTAGTTGTAGTAGCAGTAGCAGCAGTTGTAGTAGTACACCTAGTAGTAGTAGTAGAAGAAGAATAACTAGTAGCAAAAATTATAGTAGTAGTAGTGGTACTAGAAATAGCAAGAGTAGGAGTAGAAGTTATAGTAGCAATGGTAGCTGTAGCAGCATGGGTAGTTGTTGCTATAGTAGTTGTAGTAGCCGTGGTCGTAGTAGTAGCGATAATAGCACTAGTAGTTGTAATAGTAGCAGTAGAAGTAGTAGTAGTAGGTTTAGTGGTCGGGGTAGTAGTAGTAGTTGTTGTGGCAGTAGTAGTAGTAGAAGTAGTGGTAGTAGTAGTAGTAGTAGTCATAGCGACAGCAGTAGTAGAAGTAGGAGAAGTAGTAGTAGTTGCTATAGCACTAGTAGTAGCAAAAGTGGTAGTAGTAGTAGTTATGGTAGCAGAAGTAGCAGAAGCAATAGTAGTAATAGTAGTAAAAGTAGTAGGAGAAGTAGTAGTAGTAGTAGCAGTGGCAATAGTGGTGGTAGTAGCAGCTGCAATAGCAGTAGCAGCAACATTAGTAGTAGTTATAGTAGTGGTATTATCTGTAGCTGCATTAGCAATAGTAGTAGTCGAAGCAGTAGCAGTTGTAGCAGTGGTAGCAGTAGTAGTAAATGTAGTTGCAGTAATAGCATTAGTAGTAGTAGTACTAGTAGTAGTTGTAGTAGTCGTAGTATCAGCAGTAGCAGTAGCAGCAGCAATAGTAGTAGTAGTAGTAGCTGCAGGAGTTAGTAGCAGAAGTACTAGCAGAAGCACTTGTAGTAGTTGTAGTAGAAGCAGTAGCAGCGGCAGCAGTAGGAGTGATATTAGCAGTAGTAGTGGTAGGAGCAATAGCAGTAGTTGTAGCAGTAGCAGTAGCAGCAGCAGTAGTAGTGGTTGGAGAAGTAGTAGTAGTAGCGGTAGTAGTAGTATTTATTATCATTATTGTAGTAGTAGCAGTAGTAGTACTAGTCGTAGTAATAGTAGTAGTTGTAGTTGTAGTATCAGAAATTATTGTAGTAGTAGTAGTAGTAGCGGCAATAGCAGCAGAAGTATTTGCATAGCAGTAGTCATAGTAGTAGTGGTGGCAATAGTATTAGTAGTAATTGTAGTGGTATTAGCAGTAGCAGTAATTGCAGTAGTAGCTGTAGTAGTAGTCATGGTGGTAGTAGTGTAGAAGTTGTAGTAGAACTAGGAATAGTAGTTGAAGTTGTAGTAGAAGTAGCAATAGTAGCAGAAGTAGCAACAATAGTAGTAGTAGTAGTAATATCTGTAGTCATAGTAATAATAGTCGCAGTAGTAGTAGTAGGAGAAGTGTTTGTAGTAGTAGTAGTAGTAGTAATGGCCGTAGGAGTAGGAGTAATAGTAATTGTAGTAGTAGTAATAGTAGTAATAGTAGTAGTAGTTGCAGTAGTAGTAGTGGGAGTAGTAGTAGTTGTAATAGTAGTAATAGTAGTAATAGTAGTAGTTGTTGTAGTAGTAGTAGTAGTACTAATAGTAGTCAAAATAATAATAGTAGTAGTAGGAACAGTAGTAGTAGCAGAAGTTGTAGTAGTAGGAGGAGTAGTAGTTGTAGCAGAAGTAGTATTAGTGGTAGCTATAGTGGTAGTAGTGGTAGTCGTAGAAGCAGTGGTATCAGTAGCTGCAGCAGTAGTAGTAATAGTAGCAATAGTGGTAGTAGTAGGGAAAGCAGTAGCAGAAGCAGTTGTAGTTGTTGAAGAAGATGAAGAAGTAGTTGAAGTAGTAGTATCAGTAGTCATTATAATAATAGTCGCAGCAGTTTTGTCATAGTAGCTGTAGCATTGGGAGTTCTAATATCAGTAGTACTAGTAGTTGGAGCAGTATTAGTAGAAATTGTATTAGCAGCAGTCATAGAAGTTGCAAAAGTAGCAGAGATAGTAGTAGTAGGAGCAGCAGCAGTAGTAGCAATAGTAGGAGCAATAGCAGAAGTTGTCGAAGTAGCAGCTGGAGTAGCCGTAGTTGTAGCAGTAGTAGTAGTAGCAGGATAACTTGTTGTAGTAGTTGTCATAGCAGTAGCAACAATAGTCGCAATAATTATAGTAGTAGGAGCAGTAGTAATAGTATTAGTAGTAGTAGAATTAGTAGTAGTAGCAGCACCCGAAGTTGCAATAGTTGCAGTTATTGTAGTAATAGTAGTAGTAGTAGCAGTAGTAGCAGTAGTAATAGTAGTAGTAGTGGGAGTAGTAGTAGTAGCAGTAGTCATAATAGTAGGAGAAGTAGAAGAAGTAGTAGTAGCAGCAGCAGCAGTCGTTGTGATGGTAGTAGTAGCAATAGTAGTTGTGATGGTAGTAGTAGCAATAGTAGTAGTAGTAATAGCTGTAGTGGTAGTAGTAGTAGTAGCCGCTGTAGTAGTAACAGTATTAGTAGTAGTAGAAGTAGAAGTAGTAGTAGTAGTAGCGATAATAGTAGTAGTGGGAGTAGTAACAATCATAGTAGTTGTAGTAGTAGTTATAGTAGTAGTAGCAATAGTAGTGGCTGCAGTAAAAGTAGTAGTAGTAGTTGCAATAGTAGCAAAAGTAGTAGCAGTAGTCGTGGCAACCATAGTTGCAGTAGCAACAGCAGCAGCAGCAGTAGTTGTTATTGTAGTAGTAGTAGCAGTAGTAGTAGCAGTAGTTGCAAAAGTGGTGTTGCAGTAGTAGTAGTAGTAACAGTATTAGCAATAGCAAAACCTGTAGTTGTAGTAGTAGTAGCCATAGCGGTTGCCGTGGCAGTAGTTGCAGTAGAAGAAGTAGTAGTAGTAGTTGATGTAATAGAAATAATAGTCGTAGTTGTAGTTGTAGTAGTGTTAGAAGTAATAGTAGCAGTAGTACTAGTAGTAGAGATAGCAGCAGCAGTAGTAGTAGTAGTAATAATAATAATAGCAATAGTAACAAAAGTAGTAGTATTAGTAGTATTAGTAGTAGTAGGAGCAGGAGCAGTAGCAGCAGCAGCAGTAGTAGTTGTAGTAGTGGCAGTACTTGTTGTTGTTGTCGTAGTAGTAGTGGTGGTGGTTGTAGTTGTGGTAGTAGTAGTAGTGTTAATAGTAGTAGTAGTTGTAGAAGTAGTAGTTGTAGCAGTAATAGTAGTCGTAGTAGTTGTCGTAGTAGCCATAGTAGTAGTAGAAGTAGTGGCAGTAGTAGTAATTATGGTGGTAGTAGTAGTAGAAGTAGAAATAGCAATAGTAGTAGCTGCTGTATTAGTAGTAGTAGTATTAGTAGTAGCAGTAGTAGAAGGAGAATGAGCAGTAATAGTAGGAGTAGCAGTTGCAGTTGCAGCAGTAGCAGTAGTAGTAGTAGGAGTAGTAGTTGTAGCAGGAGGAGTATCATTAGTAAAAGTAATATTAGTTGTAGTTGTAGCAGGAGTAGTATAAGTAGTAGCAGTAGGAGGTGAGGAAATAGTAGCTATAGCAATAGTGGTAAAGCAGCAGCAGCAGCAGTAGTAGTAGCAGCTGTAGTTGTAGCAGTAGCCGTAGCACTATTTGTAGTAGTTGTTGTTGTAGTAATAGCAGTTGTAGCAGTAATATTACTTGTAGCCGTAGGGGTAGTAACAGTAGTTGTAGTAGTAGCAGTTGTTGTAGAAGTAGGAGAAGTAGTAGTAGTAGTCACAATAGTAGTAGCTGTTGTAGTAATAGTCATAGTAGTTGTCGTAGTAAAAGTAGTAATAGTAGTGGTAGTAGAAATAGTAGTCGCAGGAGTAGAAGTTGTAGTAGCAATAGTACTTATAGTAGCATGGGCAGTTGTAACTGAAGTAGTTGTAGTAGTAGTAGCGATAATAACATTGCTAGCTATAATAGCAGCAGTAGAAGTAATAGTAGTAGTTTTAATAGTCAGGGAAGTAGTAGTAGTTATTGTAGCAGCAGTAGTAGTAGTATCTGTCATACTAGCAGTAGTAGTAGAAGTAGGAGAAGTAGTTGTCGCAATAGTAGTAGCAGTAATAGTAGCAGAAGTAGTAGTAGTAGTGGTAGCAGTAGCAGCAGAAGTAGTGGGAGAAGAAATGGTAGCAGCAGTAGTTGTAGTGGCAGCATTAGTAGTAGTATAAGTAGTAGTAGTAGTAGTAGCACTAGTAGTAGCAGTAGTAGAGTCTGTAGTAGTACTAGTAGTAGTAGCAGCAGTAGTTGCAGTAGTAGTAGTCTTTGTAGTTGTAGTTACAGTAGTCATCAAACCGATAGTTGTAGCAGCAGCAGTTGTTTAGCAATAGTAGTGCTAGTAGTAGTAGTAGTAGTAGTAGTAGTAGTAGCAGCAACAACAATAGTAGTACCAGCAATAGTATTAGCAGAAGTAGTAGCAGCAACAGCTTCACTACTAGTAGAAATAGTGTTAGTAGTAGTTGTTGTTGTAGTAGCCACAATAGTTATAGTAGTAGTAGTAGCAGTGGCGTTTGTAGTTGTAGTCATAGTAGTAGTAGTATTAGTTGCAGAAGTACTAGTAGCAGTAGTAGTAGCAGAAGTATTAATTATGTCATTTATAGCATCTGAAGTAGTAGTCGTAGCAACAGTAGCTATAGCACCAGTACTAGAAGTAGTAGTGCTAGTAGTAGTTGTATTGGTTGTAGTAGTTGTAGTAATAATTGTAGTAGTAGGAGGAAGATGTAGTAGTAGTAGTAGTAATTGTAGCTGCAGTAGCAGCAGCAGCAGCAGTAGTAGTAGATGCAATAGTAGCAGTAGAAATAGCAATAGTAGATGCAACAGTAGTAGTAGTAGTAGCGAGAGTAGTAGTAGTAGTAGTAGTTATAGTGGCAATAGTAGTAGTAGTAGCGGTAGTTGTTATAGTGGCAATAGTAGTAGTAGTAGCAGTGGTTGTTATAGTGGCAATAGTAGCAGCAGCATTGGTAGTAGTAGTAGTAGCGACAGCATCGGGAGTAGCTGAAGCAGTAGAAGAAGTACCAGTAGTATCAAGTGTAGTAGCCGCAACTGTTGTAGTAGTAGTAGTTGCAACAACAGCTGAAGCTACAACATTAGTGGTGGCCTTAGTGTTAGTAGTAGTATTAGTGGAATCAACATCAAAAGTAGTACATGTAGTTGTCGTAGCAGTAGTAGTTGTAGCAGCAGTAGTAGCTATTGTACCACAAGTAGAAGTAGTAGTAGTAGCAATATTGTAGTAGTAGCAGCTGTAGTAGGGGTAGCAGAAGTAGTAGGAGTAGTACTAGTAGTAGTTCTAGTAGAAGCATTAGTAGTTGTAGTAGTAGTAATAGTAGTAGTAATAGTAGTAGTAGTAGCAGTAGCAATAGTAGTAGTAGTTGCAATTGTAGTAGTAGCAAAAGTAGTAGCAGTAGTACTTGTAGTTGTCGTAGTAGAAGCAGTAGCAATAGTAGCGACAGTAGTGGTAGTGCCAGTAGTAGTAGTAGTAGTAGTAGAAGTAGTATTAGTAGTAGTAGTAGTAGTATAGTGATAATGTAGTAGTTGTAGTAGTCGCAGTAGCAATTGTAGTAGCAATAGTACTAGTCGTAGTACCGGCCAGAACAATAGTATTATTAGTGTAGCAGTTGTCGTAGTAGTAGTAGTGGCGGTAGTGTTAGTAGTAGTAATAGTAGTAACTGGTGTTGTAGCAGTAGCAGTAGAAGTAGTAGAAGTAGTTGTTGTAGTAGTAGTGGTAGTAGTAGTAGCAATAGTATTAGTTGCCATAGTATTAGTTGTTGTAACAGTAGAAGTAGTGGCAATATTAGTTGTAGTGGTAATCATAGCAGAAGTAGTAGTAGAAGCAATAGTTGTAGTCAAGGTAGTAGTAGAAGTAGCAGTAGTAGCAGAAGTAGCAATAGTAATAGTAGAAGCAGTAGTATTAGTACTATCTACAGTCAGAGTAATAGTAATCAGAGTGGTAGTAGTAGCTGTAGTAGATTGAGTAGCAGTAGTTGTAGTGGCAGAAATAGTAGTAGTAAGAGAGGTAGTAGTAGTAGTAGTAATGGTAGTAGAAGTAGAAGTAGTAAAAGTATTAATAGTAGTAGTAGTAGCAGCAGCAGCAGAAGCAGTAGTAGTAGCAGAAGCAGTAATAATAGTAGCTTTAGTTGTAGTAGTGGCAGTAGTGGTATGAGTAGTATCCGTAGAAGCTGCAATAGTAGTAATAGTAGTAGTAGTGCTACTGGCAGCATTAGCAGTAGAGGTAGTAGTAGGAGAAGCAGTAGTGGAAGCAATAGAATTAGTTGAACTAGAAGGAGTAGTAGTTGTAGTTGTAGCAAAAGTTGCAGTAGTTGTAGTAGTAGCAGTACTAGCAGCAGTCGATGTAACACTAGTAGCGACAGTTGCATTAGAAGTAGAAGTGGAAGTAGTGCACGTAGTACATGTAGTAGTTGAAGCAGCGACAGTAGTTGTAGTAGTAGCAACAATAATACTAGTAGGAGTAGTTGTTGTAGTAGTAGTTGTTGTTGTCTTAGTTGTAATAGTAGTATTAGTAGGAGTAGTAGCAGGTGTAGTAGTCATACTAGTAGTTGTAGCAGTTGTTGTAGCAGTAGTAGTAGTAATCGTAGTAGTAGTCGTAGTAGTCATAATAGTAGGAAAAGTTGCAGTAGGAGTAGCAGCAGCAGCCGCCATAGTGGTAGTAGTAGTAGTAGTAATAGTAGAAGTAGTAGTAGTAGTAGTAGTATTAGCAATAGTAGCAATAGTTGTAGTAATAGTAGTAGGTGTAGTAGTCATAGCAGTAGTAGTAGCAGTTGTTGTAGCAGCAGCAGTAGTAATTATAGTAGTAGTAGAAGTAGTCACAATAGTAGGAGACGTAGCGGTAGGAGTAGCAGCAGTAGCAGTGGTAGTAGTAGTAGTAGTAGCAATAGCAGTAGTAGTAGTATTTGTAATAGTAAGCAGTAATTGTAGTAGTAGTAGTTATAGTAGTAGTAGTTGCAGTAAGTCGCAGTAAGTAGTCGCAGTAGTAGCAATAATAGCATTAGTAGCAGTAGTAGTAGTCGTAGTAGTAGTAATTATAGTGTCAGTAATAGTTATAGTAGTAGTAGTAGCAGTAATATTAGCAGAAGTAGTAGCAGTCATAGAAGTAGTAGTAGTAGTAGTCATGGCAGCCATAGTAGCCGTTGCAGCAGTAGTAGTAGCAGTAGTTATTGTTGTACTAGTTATAGCGGTTGTAGTCATAGTAGTAGTTCCAGATGTAGTAGTAGTATTAGTAGTAGCAGTCGTTACAATAGTAGAAATAGCAGAGCTTGTAGTAGTAGTAGTCGTAGCTAAAGCATTAGCAGTGGCATTAGTTGTAGTAGAAGTAGTAGTAGTAGTAGTAGTCAAAGAAATAGTAGTCATAGTTGTAGTAGTAGTTGGTAATATAGGTAATAGTCATACTTGTAGTAGTAGTAGTAATAGTAGTAGTAGTAGTAGTTATTATTGGAGCAATAGTTGTAGTTACAGTAGTAGAAGCTTTCGTAGTAGTGGCAATATTAGTACTAGTAGGGGAAGTAATAGTAGTTGTAGTAACAATAGTTGCAGTAGTGGTAGTAGTAGTCATAGTTATAGCAATTATTGTAGCAGTAGCAGGAGTAGTGGTAGAAGTTGTAGTAGTTTGTACCAGCAGTCCTAGCAGTAGTAGTAGCACCAGCAGTAGTGGTAGTAGTAGTCATAGATGTTGTAGTAGCAATAGTAGTCATTCCTGTGGTAGTAGCAGTGGTGGTAGTAGTAGGAGAATTACTAGTATTAGCAGTAGTCACTATTGTAGTACTAGTGCTAGTAGTAGCAGTAGAAGTAGTAGTAGTAGTATTAGAAGTAGCTGTTGTTGAATCAGCAGAAGTAGTAGTTGTAGAATTAGTAGTAGTGAAAGTAACTGAAGTAATCGCAGTCGTACTAGGAGGAGAGTAGCAGTAGCAGTAGTAGTGGTAGTAGTAGTAATAGAAGTAGTTGCCCTGTAGCAGTAGCAACAGTCGTAGCAGTAGGAGTAGTAGCAGGGGAAATAGTGCAGTACTATCACTAGTTGAAGCTGCGGCAACAGCTGTAGCAGGAGTAGTAGAATTAGTCATAGTAGTGCTAGGAGTATTAATAGTTGCAGTAGTAGTTGTCGTATTAGTAGCAGTTGCAGTAGTAGTTATAGTAGTAGTAGTAGCGGAGGATGTAGTAGTAGTTGTTGTAGTAGTAGCAGCAACAGCAGTACTAGCAGTAGTGGTAGCATTGCTGCAATATTTGTACCAATAGTAATTGTAGTAGTAGTAGTAGTATTAGCGGTAGTTGTAGTAGTGGTCATAGTATAAGTAGTAGTAGTAGTTATTGTAGCAATAGGAGTAGAAGTAGTTGCAGTAGTAGCAGTAGTAGTTGCAGTAGTAGTAGCTGAAGTACTAGTAATAGTAGTAATAATAAAAGTATTAGTACTAGTTGCAGTAGAAGTAGTAGTAGTATGCGTAGTTGTAGTAGTAGCAGCTGTTATAGTAGTTATTATTACAGTCATAGTTGTTGTAGTAGTAGTAGTAGCAGAAGCTGCAATAGTAGTAGTAGCAATAGTAGCGGTAATAGTGGTAGTTGTAGTAGTCGTTGCTGTAGCAGTAGTAGTAGTAGTAGTAGTAGTAGTATCACTAGTAGTAGCAGCAGCAATAGTAATAGTAGTAGTAGCACTAGTGGTAGCTGAAGCAGTAGTAGTAGTAGTAGTAGTAGTATCAGTAGTAGTTGTATTAGTTGTAGAAATAGCAATAGTTGTAGTTGCACTAGCAGTAGTAGTAGCAGTAGGAGTAGCAGTAGAAGTAGCAGAAGTAGTGTCAGTAGCACTAGTAGTTGTAGCAGTAGAAAATGTTGTAGTAGTAGTAGCAAAAGTAGTTGTAGTAGTAGCATTAGAAGTGCTAGTAGTTGTAGCAGTAGTGGTAACAGTAGTAGGATTAGTAGTAGTATTAGCTATAGTAGTATTAGTTTTAGTAGTGGTGTTGGTAACAAAAGTAGGAGTAGTAGTAGTATTAGTAGTAGTAGTTGTCATTGTTGTAGTAGTAGTAGGAGTAGAAGTACAGGTAACAGTAGGAGCAATAGTTGCAATAGTCGTAGTAGTAGTAGTAGAAGCAGTAGTAGTTGTAAAAGTTGTAGTAATAATTGTAGTAGTAGTAGTTGTTGTAGTAAAAGTAGCAGCAATAGTAGAAGCAACATTAGTCGTAGTAGTAGTAGCAGCAATAGTAGTAGTAGTAGTATTAGCAGTAGTAATAGTAGTAGTACTAGTAGTATTAATTGTACTAGTAGTAATAGGAGATATAGTAGTATTAGCAGTAGTATGGGTAGTAGTAGTAGAATTTGTCGTGTAGTACTAATAGTAGTAGTAGTAGCAGCAGCAGCAGTAGTAGTAGTACTAGTAGGATTAGTGGCTGCAGTAGTAGTAGTTATAGCAGTAGTAGCAATTGTTGTAGCTACACTTGCAGCACTAGCAGTAGTAGTAGTAGTACTAGTAGGATTAGTGGCTGCAGTAGTAGTAGTTATAGCAGTAGTAGCAGTAGTAGCAATTGTTGTAGTTGCACTTGTAGCACTAGCAGTAGTAGTAGTTATAGTAGTAATAGTAGTAGCAGTCGTAGCAGTGGTAGAAGTAGTAGTAGAAGTCGCAGTAGTTCAGTTGTAGGAGTAGTAGCAGTAGTAGTAGTAATAGTTGTGGATAATTAGTAGTAGTAGTAGGATTAATAGTCAGAGTGCCAATATTAGTAGTAGCAGTGGTAGTAGCAACAGCAGTAGTATTAGTTGGAGTAGCAGTTGAAGTAGTAATAGAGTTTGTAGCTGTACAAATAGTAATAGGACAAGTTGTAGTAGTAGCAAAAGTAGTAGAACTTGTAGTAGTAATATTCGTATTAGTAGCGGTTGTAGCAGCGACAGTATTAGTTGTAGTAGTAGGACTAGTAGGAGTTGCAGTAGCAATAGCTATAGTTGTTGTTGTTGTCATAGGAATAGTGGTAGTAGTAGTAGTAGCAATAGTAGCAGTAGTAGCAGTAGTAGTAGAAGTAGTAGTAGCAGCATTAGTAATTTTTGTGGTAGTCAAATTAGTGGTAACAGTAATGATAGTAGTAGCTGCTATAGTTGTACTAGTTATTATTATTGTCGTAGTGATAGTAGTAGCAGTAGTAATAATAGTAGTAGCAACAGAAGCAGCGGTGGTAGTAATTGTAGCAGTAGTAGTTGTAGTGGTAATAGAAGAAGTGGTAGCAGTAGTAGTTGTAGTGGCAGTAGTAGCACTTGTACTACTAGTAGTAGTCATAGTTGTAGTAGCAGCAGCAGCTGTGGTAGTAGAAATAGTAATCAAACTAGAAGTAGTAGTAGCAATACTAGTAGGAATAGTAGTAGTAATATTAGTAGCAGCTGTAGTAGTAGTAGCGGCAGTAGTGTTCGTTGGAGTAGCAAAGTAGTAGAAGCAGTAGTAATAGCAGTGGTAATAGTAGTAGGAGAAGTAGCAGTACTAGTAGTAGTAGCAGCAGCAGCATCAGTAGTATTAGTAGTCACAGTAGTAGTCATAGTTGTTGTAGCAGCAGCAGCAGTAGCAGTAGCAGCAACTGTAGTACTAGTAGCAGTTATAGCAGTAGCTCTAGAAGTAGCAGCAGTAGTAGTAGTAGCATAGTAGCAGTTGTAGCAGTTGTAGCAGCAGTAGCAGCAGTAGTCGCAGTTGGTGCCGCCATAGAAATAGTTGTAGAAGTAGGAGTTGTAATGGTAGTAGTAGCTGTAGTTGTAGTAGCAATAGTAGCAACAGTAGTAGTAATAGTAGTAGTAGTAGTAGTTTCAGCAATAGTAGCAGCAGCAAGAATAGTGGTAGTTGTCGTTATAATAGTACCTGTAGTTGTAGGAGTAGGGATTGTAGTAGTAGTAGTAGTAGTAGAAGTAGCAGTAGTAGTAAGTGTAGAGGTTATAGTAGTAGTAGCTGTAGTAGCAAAAGTAGAGATAGTAGTAGTAGTAGTAGCAGCATTAGTAGTAATAGTAGTAGTAGCCTAGTAGCACTAATAGTAGTAATAGCAATTGTTGTAGTGGTAGTAGTAGAAGAAGTAGCAGTAGTAGTGCTCACAGTAGTAGCGCTCGCAGTAGTTGTAGTAATGCTGGTAATAGTATTAGTAGTTGTTGCAATAGCAGTAGTAGTAGCAGCAGTAGTAGTTGCAGTTGTATTAGTAGTTGCAGAAGTTGTAGTGGTAGTAGTGATAGTAGTAATAGTAGTATTAGTATTAGAAATAATTGCAGTAGTCATCATAGTAGTATTAGTAGTAGTTGAAGTAGAGGTAGTAGCAAAACTTGAAGTACAAGTAGTTGTAGCAGTAGCAGTTGTTGTGGTAGTCGTAGTAGGTGAAGTAGCAATTGTTGAAGTATAAGTAGTAGTAGTAGTAGAAGTAGCAGTAGTTGTACAAGTCGCAATTGTAGTAGCTGTAGTCGTACAAGTGGTGGCACAAGTAGTAGTAATAGTAGCAGTAGGAGTCATTTCATCCATAGTAGTAGTACAAGCAGTCACAAAATTCGCAGTAGTAGCAATAGTAGTATCAATAGCTGAAGTTGTAATTATTGTAGCAGTAATAGCAGTAGGAGCAGTAGTAGTAGCAGCAACAGTTGTAGTACTAGTAGTAGTTGAAGTAGTAGTAGCAGTAGTAGCAGAAGTAGTAGTGGCAATAGTTCGACAAGTCACAGGAGTAGTAGCAGCTGCTGCAACAGACGCAGTGGTAGTCAAAGTAGTTGTATTAGTAGTATTTGTATTAAAAGTAGTAGTAGAAAAAATAGTTGTTGTAGTAGTATTAGTTGAGTAGTTGTAGTAGTAGTAGTAGTAGCAGTGGCAGCAGTATTAGCAATAGTAGCAGTAGTAGGTGTAACAGTAGTAGTAGTAGTATTAGTTGCAGTAGTGGTAATAGTGGTAGCAGTAGTAGTTGTAGCAGAAGTTGTAGTTGTAGTAATAATAGTCGTAGTAGTAGAAGTAGTAATAGTGGTAGCAGTAGTAGTAGTAGTAGTAGGAGTAATGGTAGTTGCAGCAATAGGAGGATCAGTAGTAGTAGTTGCAGCAATAGCAGCAGTAATTGTAGCAGTAGTAGTAGTCATAATCAGAGTAGTAGTCGAAGTAGGAATAAGAATTGGAGTAGGAATAGTAGTAAGAGTTGTAGTAGTAGTAGTAGTACTAGTAGGAGTAGTGGTAGTAATAGAAGCAGGAGTAGAAGTAGTAGGAGTAGTAGTAGAAGCCGTAGTTGTAGTAGTAGTTGCAGCAACAACAATAGTAGTAGTACTAGGTGTGATAGTTGTTGTAGTAGTATTATTAGTAGTAGTAGTACAAGTAGCAATAGTAGTAGTAGTGTTGGTTGTAATAGTAGTTGTAGTAGCAGTAGCAGTAGTGCCTATAGTAGTAGTAGTATAAGTAGTAGTAGTAGTAAAAGTAGTGGTAGAAGTAGTAGTAGTTGCAATAGCAGCAGTAGGAGTGTTAGGAGTAGTAGTAGTAGCGCTAGTAATAGTAGTAGTAGCCATAGTAGTAGTAGTAGTAGTAGTAGTAGTAGTAGTAGTAGACGTGTTAGTGGGAGCTGTAGTAGTAGTAGTAGAAGTGGCTGTAGTTGTAGTAGTTATAGAAGAAGTGGAAGTAGTAAAAATAGTAGTAGGAGTAGGACTTGTAGTCACCGTAGTACTAGTACTAATTGTAGTAGTAGCTATAGTAGTGGTAGTAGAAGTAGTAATAATACTAGTAGGAGTAGAAGTAGTAGTCACCATACTAGTAGTAATAATAGTAGTAGTAGCAGCAGCAACAACAGTAGCAGTAGTTTTGGAAGCTGTAGTAGTAGGTGTAGTAGTTTTAGTTGCTAGTAGTAGTTGTAGTAGTTGGAGTAGTAGCATTAGAGGGAGTGGTCATAGTTGTTATACTTATTGTAGTAGTAGTAGTAGTAGGAGTAGCTGCAGCAGCAGCAGGAGTTTTAGAAGTAGTAGTGGTTGTTGTTGTCATTGTGGAAGAAGTATTAGTAGCAATTTGATCAATAGTAGTAGGAACAACAATAGTAGCAACAGTCGGAGTACGAGTAGCAGTAATAGTAGTAGTAGGAGCAGCAGAACGAGTAGGAGTAGCAGTAGGGGTATCGGTGTAGTAGTAGTAGACGTAGTAGTAGTAGTAGTAGTAGTAACAGTAGTAATAATAGTTGCAGTGGTAGTGGTAGTTGTTGTTGTTGTAGTATCGGTAGGAGCAGTAGCAGTAGTGGTAGGTGTAGTGGTTGTATAAGTAGTAGTTGTTGTAGCAGTAGGAGTAGCAGTAGTAGTAGCAGTATTAGTATTAGTAGTAGTAATAGTAGTCGAAGTAGTTGTTATAGCAGTAGTCGAACCAGTGGTAGAAGTAGTAGTAGTAGTAGTATTAGCAGAAGTGTTAGGAGTAGTAGTAGTAGTAGAAGCAGTAGTAGTAGTAGAAGAAGCAGTAATAGTAGTAGTTGTAGAAGTGGTAGTAGTAGTAGTATTAGTAGAAGTAGTAGTAGGAGTGGTACTAGAAGCAGTCATAGTAGTTGTAGTAGCAAAAGTAGTAGTGGTAGTAGTAGTATTATTAGTTTTAGAAGAAGTAATAGTAGTAGTAGTAGTAGTAGCTGTAGGAGTAGCAGTAGCAGGAGTACTAGTATTAGTAGTAGTAGTAGTTGTTGTTGTTGTTGTAGTAATAGCAATGGCATTATTGATTGTGGTTATAGTAGTAGTAGTAGTACTAGTAGCAGTATTAGTAATAGTAGAAGCAGCAGCAGTAGTAGTACTTGTAGTTGTTCTAATAGTAGTGGTAGTAGTAGTAGTAGTAGTAGTTGTTGTAGAAGTAGGAGTACTGGTAGTAGTAGTATTAGGAAAAGAAGTAGTAGTGGAAGCAATATTAGTAGTAGTAGTAGTAATAGTATTAGTAGTTGTTGTAGTAGTTACAGTAGCAGTAGGAGTAGTGGTTGCAGAAGTAACTGTAGTAGTTATCATAGTAGTAGTAGCAATAGTAGTACTAGTAGTAGTATTGTAGTCATCACAGTAATAGTAGCAATAGTAGTCATAGTAGTAGGAGTAGTGGGAGTCGTAGTAGTAGCAGTAGTAGTATTATTAATAATAGTAGTAGTAGTAGTAGTGGTGGTGGTGGTGGTAGTCGTAGTAGTAGTAATAGTTGCTGCTGTAGCAACAGAAGTAGTACTAGCCGTAGTTGTAGTAGTAATATTTGTAGCAATAGTAGTAGGAGGAGGAGGAGTTGTATTAGGAGTAGTAGTGGGAGTAGGTGTAGTAGTAGTACTATTAGTTGTAGTAGTAGTAGTACTAGTAGGAATAGAAGTACAAGGAGTAGTAGAAGTAGCAGTAGTAGTAGGAGAAGTTGTAGTAGTTGTAATAGTAGAAGTAGCAGTTGTTTAAGAAGTGGTAGTAGTTGTAGTAGTAGTGGTAGTAGTTGTAGTAGGAGTGGCAGCAGCAACAAAAGCTGGAGTAATAGTAGTAGTAATAGCTGTTGTTTTTGATATAGAAGAAGAAGTAGTAGTGGTAGTTGTAGTAATAGTAGTCATAGTTGTAGTAGTACTCATAGTAGTAGTATTAGTTACAGTAGTAGTAGTAGTAGTAGGAGTAGGAGTAGTAATAGTTGTAGCACAAGTAGTTGTAGTAGTAGTAGAAGTAGTTATAGGAGTAGAGGTTGGAGTAGGAGTTGTAGGTAGAGCTGTAGGAGTAGTAGTAGCATTGTAGTAGTAGTCGCAATAGTTGCAGTAATAGTAGCAGAAATAATAGTAGTAGTAGCTGTAGTAGCAGGAGTAGTAGTAGAAGTAGGATCTGTTGTTGCAGTAGGAGTAGGAGTAGTAATAGTAGTAGTAGTACTGGTACTAGTAGTAGTAGTCGTGGCAGTAGTAGTAGTAGTAAAACTTGGAGTAGTAGTTGTAGTAGTAGTAGGAGAAGTGGTAATAGCAGTATTAGTAGTAGTAGTAGTATTACTAGTAGCAGCAGCAATAGGATCAATAGTAGTAATTATCGTATTAGTAGTAGTAGAAGCAGCAGTAGTAGTATTAGTGGTAGTATTAGGAGTAGTAGTAGCAGTGGAAGTAGTGGTTGTAGTAGTAGCAGCAGTAGCAGCAACAGTAGTAGTAGTAATAGTAGTTGTTGTAGTAGTAGTACTGCTATTAGTAGTAGTGGTAGTACTACTAATACTAGTGGTAGTACTACTACTACTAGTAGGAGTGGGAGTAGGAATAGTTGTACGAGTAGTAGTAGTTGGAGTAGTAGTAGAAACAGTAGTAGCAGTAGTAGAAGAAATAGTAGTAGTACAAGTATTAACAGCCGCAGTAGCAGTTGTAGTAGTTGTTGAAGTAGTAACAGTAGTAGCTGCAGCAATAGTAGTAGCAGCATTAGCCGGAGCAGTAGTAATAGTAGTAGTAGTAGTAGTCGAAGAAGTAGAAGTAGTAACAGTGGTAGTAACAATATTGACAGTAGTAGTGGTAGTAAAAGTAGCTGCAGTAGAAGAAGTAGTAGCAACTGTAGCAATTTTTGTAGTTGTAGTGGTAGTTGCGATACTATTAGTAGTAGTAGTAGCAGTAGCAGCAGCAGTAGTAGTAGTAGGAGTAGGAGCAGTAGCAGCAGTAGTAGTTGGAGCGGTAGTAGTAGTAGTAGTAGTAGCAGAAGTAGTAGTAGTTATAGTAGTAGTAGGTGTAATAGTTTTTGTGGTAGTAGTAATAGTAGTAGTAGTAGGAATAACATCAATACAAGGGGTAGTAGTTGTTGTAATAGTAATAGTAGTAGTAGTAGTAGTAGTAGTAGTAGTAGTAGTAGTAGTAGTAGTAGTAATACCAGTTGTAGTAGAAGTAATAGTAGAAGTAGTAGAAGTGGTAGTAGTAGTAGTAGGAGTAGTAGAAGAAGTAGTAGTAGTAGTAGAGGAAGAAGAAATAGTAGTAGTACAAGTATTAACAGCTGCAGTAGCTGTTGTTGTAGTTGTTGAATTAGCAACAGCAGTAGCTGCAGCAGTAGTAGTAGCTGTATTAGCCGGAGCAGTAGTAATAGTAGTAGTATTAGTAGAAGAAGTAGAAGTAGTAACAGTGGTAGTAACAATATTGGCAGTAGTAGTGGTAATAAAAGTAGCTATAGTAGAGAAGTAATAGCAGTAGTAGTAGTAGCAAGTGTAGAAATTTTCGTAGTTGTAGTGGTAGTTGTGGTACTGTTAGTAGTAGTAGTAGTAGCAGTAGCAGCAGTAGCAGCAGTAGTAGTAGTAGGAGGAGGAGGAGGAGGAGAAGCAGCAGCAGTAGTAGTAGTTGGAGCAGCAGCAGTAGTAGCAGCAGCAGCAGCAGTAGTAGTAGCTACAGTAGTAGTAGGTGTAATAGTTGTAGTAGTAGTAGTAATAGTAGTAGTAGTAGGAATAACATCAATACAAGGGGTACTAGTTGTTGTAATAGTAATAGTAGTAGTAATAGAGTAGTAGTAATCCCAGTTGTAGTAGAAGTAATACTAGGAGTAGTAGAAGTGGTAGTAGTAGTAGTAGGAGTGGTAGAAGTAGTAGCAGTTGTAGTAGTAGTAGTAGTAGTGGTAGGAGTGTTCAGAGTTGTAGTAGTAGGAGTAGTAGTAGCAGTAGTAGGAGTGGCCATAGTTGTAGCGGTAGTAGTAGTAGCAGTAGTAGGAGTAGCCATAGTTGTAGCTATAGTAGCAGTAGCAACAGTAGTAGTAGTAGAAGTCACAATGGGAGATGTAGCAATATCAATAGCATAAGTAGTAGTAGCAGTAGCATTAGCAGTCATAGAAGAAGTGGTAGTTGTAGTTGTAAAAGTAGTAGTAGTCATTGTAGTTGAAATAGCAGCAACAACAGCAGTAGGTGTACTAGTAGTAGTAGTAGAAGTACTATTTGTAGTAGCAGTAGTAGGAATAGCAGTGTTGGTAGTGGTGGTAGAAATAGTAGGAGTAGAGGTAGTAGTAGTAGTAGTGGTAGTAGTAGTGGTAGTAGTTGTCGTTGTTGTTGTTGTTGTAGTAGTAGTAGTAGGGTAGTAGTATGAATAGGTGCCGAAGAAGTAGTAGTAGTACGAGTAGTTTTGGTAGTAGTAGGTGTAGTAGTAGCACCAGTAGTAGTGGTAGTAGCAGGTGAAGTTCTAGTTATTGTTATTATTGTAGTTGTAGTAGAAGCAGTGTTAGTAGTAGTTGCAGTAATAGTTTTTATAGTGGTAGTAGTAGTAGTAGTTATAATAGTAGTAGGAGTTGTAGTCGTACTAGTAGTAGTTGTAGTTGTACTACTAGTAGTAGTAGTAGTAGTAGTGGCGTTGATATTATTAGTAGTTGTAGTAGTAATAGTAGTAGTTGTTGTTGTAGTTGTAGTAGTAGTTGTAGTAGTAGTAGTAGCGGTGGTAGGAGTTGTAGTAGCATTAGTAGTTGTAGCGGCAGTAGCAACAGCAGTAGTTGTAGTGGCAGTTATACTAGTAGTACTAGTTTTTCCAGTAGCGGTAGTATTGGTAGGAGTAGTAGTAGGAGTAGCTGTAGGAGTAGTAGGAGGAGTAGTAGTAGTAGTAACAGTTGTAATAGTAGTAGGAGGGGTAATAGGAGTAGAAGTTGGAGTAGGAGTAGCGGTAAGAATTTTAGTAGTAGTTATAGTACTAGTAAGAGTAGTAGTAGGAGGGGGAGGAGTAGTAGGAGTATTAGTTGTAGTAGTCGTCTTAGTTGTAGTAGTTGTAGCAGTAGCAGCAATCGTAGCAACATTAATAGTATTGGTTGTGGTTGTAGTAGCAGCAATAGTAGTAGTAGTAGAAGGAGCAGTTGTAGTAGCTGTTGGTGTAGTAGTAGTACTTGTAGTAGTAGTTGTTGTAGTAGTAATAGTAGTAGTAGTTGTATGAGTTGTATTAGTAGTACTACTATGAGTTGTAGTCGTAATAGTAATACTAATAGGAGGAGGAGTAGTAGTAGTAGTAGTAGCAATAGTAGTAGTTGTTGTTGTTGTTGTAGTAGTAGTCATAGTAGTATTAGTAGTAGTACAGGAGTAGTAGTAGCAGTAGTAGTATTGGTAGTAGTAGTAGAGGTAGTAGTAGTAGCAGTAGTAGTGGTGGTAGTAGTAGTAGTAATAGTCATAGTGGGAGTTGGAGTACGAGCCGTAGCTGGAGTTGTCATAGTTGAAATAGTAGTAGTAGTATTAGTTGCAGTAGGAGTCATAGTAGGAGGAGTAGTAGTAGTAGTAGTTGCCGAAGTTGTAGTAGTAGGAGTAGGGCTGGGTATAGGAGGAGGAGGAGTAGTAGTAGTAGTAGTAGTAGTAGCAGTTGTTGTTGTAGTAGTAGTAGAAGCAGTGTTTGTAGTAGTAGTAGTAATAGTATTAGTTAGAGCGTAGTCGTAGTCGTAGTACTAGTAGTATTAGGGGTTTTGTAGTTGTACTTAGTAGTAAGTAGTCATAGTTGTAGTAGCAGAAGTAGTAGTAGTAGTGGTAGTAGTAGTAGTAGTAATAGTAGTAGTAGTAGTAATAGTAGTAGTAGTAGTAGTAGTAGTAGTAGTAGTAGTAGTCGTAGTAGTATTAGCCATTGTAGAGGAGTAGTAGTAGCAGTAGTAGTATTGGTAGAAGTAGTAGAGGTAGTAGTAGTAATAGTAATCGTAGTATGAGTAGTAGTAGTGGTAGGAGTAGTAATAATAGTGATAGTAGAAGTGGGAGTAGGAGCCATAGTGGGAGTTGTTATAGTTGGAGTAGTGCAGTAATAGTAGTTGTAGTAGGAGTCATTGTAGGAGTAGTAGTAGTATTGGTAGTTGAAGTTGTAGCAGTAGTACAAATAGAAGTAGTAATAGTAGCACTATAGTAGTAGCAATTATAGTATTCGGAGCCGCAGGGGCAACAGTAGTAATAGCAGTAGTAGTGGCAGTTGTAGCAGAAGTAGTAGTACTAGCAGAAGTAGTAATAATAGTCGAAGTAGTAGTAGCGATAATAGCAGCGGCAGCAGTAGTAGCAGCAGTAGCAATAATCGTAGTAGTAGTGGTAGTTGTCGTAGTGTAAGTAGTAGTAGTAGTACTAGTAGTAGTAGTTGTAGCAATAATAGCGGTAATTGCAGCAGTAGCTGTAGTAGTAGTAGTAGTTGCTATAATAGTAATAATAGTAGCCGTTGTAGCAGTCGTAGTGGTCGTAGTAGTAATAGTAGTAGTAATGGTGGTGGTGGTAGTAGTTGTTGCAGCAATAGTAGTAGTAGCAGTAGTAGTAGGAGTACGAGTAGTAGTTGTAGTAGTAGTTGTAATAGTAGGAGTGGTAGTAGTAGTAGTAATAGTGGCAGTAGTTACAGTAGAATTAGTAGTAGTGGTAGTAGAAGTAGTAGAGTAGTAGTAGAAGTTGTAGTAGTTGCAGTATTAGTAGTAGTAGTCGGAGATTTTATAGTAATTGTAGTAGGTGTAGTAATAGTCATAATAGTAGGAGTAGCAGCAGTATTAGTAAGAGTAGTTGTAGTAGTCATAGGGGTAGTAGTAGTATTAGTAGTAATAATAGTAGTAGTAGGAGTAGTAGTAGTAGTACTTGAAGGTGTTGTAGTAGTAGTAGAAGTAATAGTAGTAGTTGTACAAGGAGTACTAGAAGTGCTAATAGTAGTAGTAATTTTAGTAGTAGTAGTAGTACTAATAGTTGTAACAGTATAAGTAGCAGCAGTAGTAGTAGTAGCAGCAGCAGTAGTAGTAATAGTAGTAGGAGGAGTAGGACTAATAATAGTAGTAGTAGTAGGAGGAGGAGTACTAGTAGTAGCAGAAGTAGTAGTAGTAGTACTAGTAGTAGTAGTAGTACTAGTAGTAGTCGCGGTAGTAGTAGGAATGGTAGTAGTTGGAGTAGAGGAAGTATTAAGAGTAGTAGTAGTAGTAGTTATAGTAGCAGCAGCAGTAGTAGTATTAGCGGTAGTAGCAGGAGTAGTAGTAGCAGTGGAAGTAGTGGTTATAGTAGTAGCAGCAGCAGTAGTAGGTAGGAGTAGGAGTAGTAATACGAGTTGTACTAGTTGGAATAGTGGTAGTAGTAGGAGTAGTAGTAGTAGTACAAGAAGTAATAGTAGTAGTACAAGTATTAGCAGTCGCAGTAGCAGTAGGAGTAGTAGTTGAAGTAATAATAGTAGTAACAGCAGCAATTGTAGTAGCCGTACTAGTTGCAGCAGCAGTTGTAGTAGTTGTAGTAGCAGAAGTAGAAGTAGTAGCAGTAGGAGTAACAATAGAGGCAATAGTAGTAGTAGTAAAAGTAATAGTAGTAGTAGTAGCAGCAGCAATAGCAATAGTCGTAGTAGTAGTGGTAGTTGCAGTAGTGTTTAGTAGCAGTAGTAGCAGTAGGAGTAGTAGTAGTAGTAGGAGCAGTTGTAGTATTAGCAGCAGCAGTAGTTGTACTATTAATAGTGTAGTAGTAGTAGTAGTAGTTGCAATAATAGTTGTAGTAGTAGGAGTAGGAGTAGTAGTAGTTATAGTAATTGTAGTAGTAGCCGCAGCAACAATAGTAGTGGCAACAAAAGTAGTAGTAGGCGTACCAGTAGCAATAGTAATAGTTGTAGTAATAGGTGCAGTTGTGGTCATTGTTGTTGTTGTAGTAGTTGTAGAAGTAGTGTTAGTAGTAGTAGTAGTAATAGTATTAGTAGTCCTAGTAGTAGTAGCAGGAGTAACAGTAGGAGTTGTAGTTGTACTAGTAGTAGCCGTAGTTGTAGTAGCAGTAGTAGTGGTGGTGGTAGTAGTAGTAGTAGTAGTAGTAGTAGTAGTAGTAGTAGTAGTAGTAGTAGTAGTGTTGGGAGTATTAGTAGTTGTAGTAGTAATAGTAGCAGTGGTAGTTGTAGTTGTAGTAGTAGTTGTAGCAGCAGAAGTAGTAGTAGTATTTGTAGCCACAGTGGTTGTAGTGATAGAAGTAGTAGTAGTAGTATTTGTAGCCACAGTGGTAGTAGTAGCAGCAGTAGTAGTAGTAGAAGATGTAGTAGTAGTAGTAGCTGTACTTGTAGCAGTAGTAGTGGTAATTGTAGTAGTAGTCAAAGCAGAAGTAGTAGTCAAAGTAGTGTAGCAGTAGTAGTAGTATTAGTCGTAGCAGTAGTAGCAACAGTAGTAGCTACTGCAGCAGTCGTAGTGGTAGCAGTTGTTGCAGTAGCAGTCGCAGTAGCATATGGAAGAAGTATTAGTAGCAGTAGCAGTTGTTGTAGTAGTAGCAACAATATTAGTATTGCTATTAGTAGCAGTAGTACTTGGAGTAGTAGTATTAGGTGCCGTGGTAGCAATTGTAGCAGTAGTAGTATTAGTAGCCGTGGTAGCAATTGTAGCAATAGTGGCAGTAATAGTTGTAGTTGTAGGAGTAGCAGTTGCAGCTATCGCATCGGTTGAATTAGTAGCTGGAGTAGTAGTAGTAGCAGTACTAGTAGTAGTATCCGTAGTAGCAGTGGGAGGAGTAGTAGCGGTAGTAGCTGAAGTAGCAGTAGTTGTATTAGCATTAGTAGTAGTAGTAGAAGTATTAGTTGTCATACTAGTAGTAGTAGGAGGAGGAGGAGCAGCAGTAGTAGTGGTAGTAGTAGTAGCAGTAGTATTAGGAGTAGTATTAGTAGTAGTAAAAGTCGTAGTTGTCATAGTAGTAGTTGTAGTAATAGCAGTAGCAAGAGTAGTAGTAGTAGTAGTAGTAGTAGTAATAGAAGTTGTAGTAGCAGTAGTAGTTGTAGTAGGAGTAGGAGTAGTAGGCTTAGCTATAACAGTAGCAGTAGTAGTACTCGTAGCAGTAATAGTAGCGGTAGTAGTAGTAGTAATAGAAGCAGTAGTAGTTTCGGTAGTAGTAGTAGTTGTCATATTAGTAGTAGTAGCGGTAGTAGCAGTTGTAGCAACAACGGTAGTAGTTGTAATTTAAGCAGTAGTTGTGGCAGTAGCAGCAATAGCAGAAACAGTAGCATAAGTATCTATAATAGTAGATGTAGTAGTAGCAGTAGCAGCTGTTGTAGTAGTCTAAGTAGTGGTAGTAGTAATTGCAATAGCAGCCGTAGTAGCATTAGTATTTGTTGTTGTATTCGTAGCACTAATAGTTGCAGTAGTTGTAATAGTGGCAGTAGTAGTAGTGGTCATAGCAGTAGCAGTAGCTGTACTAGTAGTAGCAGCAACAGTAATTATCGCAATAGTAGCCGTAGTGGTAGATGTAGTAGTAATTGTAGTAGCAGTTGCATCAGTTGTAGGAGTTGAAGTGGTGGTAGTAGTAGTAGTATTAATAGATGTTGTAGTAGTAGTTGCAATAGTAGTAGTAATAGTAGTAGGGCTAGTAGAAGTATTAGTAGCGCAGCGCTAGTGGTAGTAGTAAAAGTAGTAGAGGAAGTAGTAGTAGTGGCACTAGTAGTAGTAGTTGTAGTAGTAGTAGTTGTTGTTGTTGTATTAATAGTAGTAATTGTAGTAGCAATAGTAGCAGTTGTAGTAGTATTTGCAGTTGTAGTAATAGAAATAGAAGTATTAGTAGTCGTAGTAGTAGTAGTGCTAGTAGTATCCGTAGCAGTAATATTAGTCGTAGCAGTAGCAACAGCAGCAGTTGTAATATTAGTTGTTGTAGTAGTAGTAGTAGCAACAGCAGCAGTGGTAACCGTTGTAATAGTTGTAGGAGAAGTTGTAGTTGTTGCAATAGTAGTTGTATTAATTGTAGCGGCTATAGTAGTAGTGGTAGCAGTAGCAACAATAGTAGTAGTAGCGATAGTAGAAGCAGTAGCAGCAACAACTGTAGTAGTTGCTGCAATGGTTGGGGCAATAGCTACAGTAGCAGTAGTAGTAGTCGAAGTTGTAGTGGTATAAGTTATCATTGAAGTAGTAGTAGTAGTAGTCGTGGTAGTAGTAGCAATAGTAGTAGTAATAGTTGCAACAGTTGTAGTAGTAGTAGTAGCAATAGTAGGTCTAGTAGTAGTTCTTGTAGTAGTACTACTAGTAGCAGTAGTATTCGTAATGTAGCAGTAGTAGCGGTCATCATAGTAGCAGTAGCAGTAGTAGCAGTTGTAGCCATGGTAGTAGTTGTAGCAGCAGTAGCAATAGTAGTAGTTGTAGTACTAGTAGTAGTATTAATAGTAGTAGTAGTAGTAGTGGTAGTAGTAGCATTCGTAGTAGTGATTGCAGAAGCAACAGTAGTAGCCATAGTAACAGTTGTGGTAGTAGTAGCAGTCGTATCCATCATAGCAGCAGTTGTAGTAGTAGTAATAGTAGTAGAACTACTAGAAGTAGTAGTTGTACTAGTAGGAGCAATAGTAGTAGTGGTAATACTAGTGGTCGTGGTCGTTGTAGCAGCATTTGCAATAGTAGGGGTAGCAGTAGTAGTAGAAGAAGAAGTAGTAGTAGTGGCAATAGTAGTAGGAGAAGTAGTAGTAGTAGTAGTAGTAGTAGAAGAAGAAGAAGTAGTAGTTGCAATAGTATTAGGAGTAGTAGTAGCATTAGTAGTAGTACTAGGAGTAGTAGTAGTACTTGTGGCAATTGTAGTGTTAGTAGTAGTAGTTGCGGCAACAGTAGTAGTTGTAGTAGCAGTATCAGCAGCATTAGTCATAGTTATAGTAGTTGTAGTAGCAACAATAGTAGTAGTAGTAGTCGTAGTAGTAGTAGCAGTCAAAGCAATAGTACTAACAATTGTAGTAGTAGTAGACGAAGTAGTTGAAGTAGTAGAAGTAATAGTATTAGTAGTAGTAATAGGTGTAGTAGTAGCAATAGCAATAGAAGTAGTAGTAGCAGTAGTAGAAGTAGTGGTGGTAATTATAATAGTAATAGCAATAGTCCCCATAGTAGCAGTAGTAGCAACAGTAGTAGTGGTAGTAGTAGTTGCACTGACAGTACAAGCAGCAATAGTAGTAGAAGTAATAGTAGTGGTAAAAGTGGTAGTAGTAGTAAAATTAGTTGTAGTAGTTATAATTGTAGTAATTGTAGAAGTAGTACTTGCAGTAGTAATAGTAGTACTAATAGTAGTAGCAGTAGTAGTAGTAATAGAAGCAGTAATACTAGCAGCAGCAGTAGTAGCAGCTGAAGTAGTAGTCGTAGTTGAAGTAGCAGTAGTTGTTGTAGTTGTAGTTGTAGCAGTAGCTGTAGTTGTTGTAGTTGTAGTTGTAGCAGTAGTAGTAATAGTGGCACCAACAACAATAGTAGTTGCAGTACTAGTAGTAGAAGAAGCAGTAGCAGTAGTGGTAGGAGTAGTAAAAGCAATATTAGTAGTAGTAAGAGAAGTAATAACAATAGTGTATTAGCGGCAACAACAACAACAGTAGTTGTAGTAGTAGTAGTGGTGATAGTAGCATTAGTAGCCGTAGTAGTAGTAGTTGAAGTAGTAGTCGTAGTAATAGTAGTAGTAGTAGTAGGGGTAATTGTAGTAGTAGTTGTAGTAGTGGTTGTAGTATTAGTAGTAGTAGCAGTAACTGTAGTAGTAGTAGCAACAACAATTGTAGTAGTAGCAATTGCAGCAAAAGTAACAGTAGCAGTAGTTGTAGTAGCAGTAGTAGCGACATCAGCAGTAGTAGGAGTAGTAGTTGAAGTAGTAGTAGTAGTAGGAGGAGTAGTAGTTGTTGTAGTAATAGTAGCAGTAGTGGTGATAATATGGTAGTAGTAATAGTAGCAGTAGCAGCAGTAGTAGTAGCAGTACTAGTAGATGTAGTAGTTGTAGTTGTAGTAATGGTTGTAGTAGTGGTAGTAGCAGTGGTAGTAGGAGTAATAGTTGTAGTTGTAGTAGTAGTTATTGTAGTGGTAATAGTAATAGTAGTATTAGTAGTTGTAGTAGTTGTTATTATAGTAGTAGTTGTAGAAACAACAGTGGTAGTAGTTGTAGTAATTTAGTATTAGTAGTTGTAGTAGTAGTAGTGTGAGTTGGAGTAGGAGTAGTAGTTGTAGGAGTAGTAGTAGTAACAGCAGTAGGAGTAGGAGTAGAAGTAATAGTAGTAGCAGTAGTAATGGTAGTAGTAATAGTAGTTGGAGTAGTAGTAGCAGTAATAGTAGTTGGAGTAGTAGTAGCAGTAGCAGTAGCAGTAGTAGTAGTCGTAGAAGTAGTTGTAATTGTATTACTATTAGTACTAGAAGTATTAGTTAAAGCAGTAGAGTAGTAGTAGTATTCATAGTTGTATTAGCAGTAGTAGTAGTGGAAATAGTTATAAGACTAGAAGTACTAAGACTAGTAGCAGTGTAGCATTAGAAGTAGTAGGCGTAGCAGCGGCAGCAGCATTAGTAGGAATGGTTGAAATTATCGTAGCAGCTGGAAAAATAGCAGGATTAGGATTACCGGTAGTAGAAGTAAGAGTAATAGTAGTAGCAGCAAGAGTAGGAATAGGTGTAGAAGTAGTAATAATAGTAGAAGTAACAGTAGAAGTGGTGGTAGTAATAGGAGTAGGAGAAGTGGTAGTAGCGGTAGGTGTAGCAATTATAGTTGTAGTACCATAACTAGGAGTACAACTTCTGCTACTATTATTACTACTGCTACAGCTCCAACTACTACCGCTACTACTGCTACCACTTCCACTAATACTGCACTACTACTGTAGCAATTGCAACTGCTGCTACTGACACAACTATTACTTCAACAACTACTACTACTGCTACTACTGCAACTTCCACTACTACCATTACTGCTACTATTACTATTGCTACCACTACTACTACTATTACTAATTCTAATATTACAATAATTGCTAAAACTACTACTACTACTACTACTACTACTACTACTACTACTACTACTACTACTACTACTACTACGTCTCCTATAATAACAACAACTACTACTACTCCATCTCCTCCTACTATTATTGTCGTTACTGCTACTACTACTACAACTACTGCTACTACTACTACTCCTCATCCTCCTCCTTCAACTACTACAACCACTACTACTACTGCTACTAATGCTACTACCATTACCACTAACACCTGCTGTTACTGCTACTACTACTTCTTCTGATACTACTACTACTACTGGTACTATGAATAGTGCTATTACTATTATAGCTACTATCGCTACTACTACTATCACTACTTCTATCACTACTTCTCCACCTCCAACTACTACTACTACTGCTGCTACTACAACTACTACTACTAAAACTACTACTATGCTACTACTACTCCTACTACTACTACAACTAATCATACTATTGCTACTACTACTACTAATCCCACTATTACTCCTACTACCACCACCACTACTACTACTACTACTACTACTATTATTACTACTACTTCTGCTGCTGTTACTGCAACTATTCCAAGTACTACTACTACTCCTAGCATTCCTACTACTACTACTACTACTACTGTTGCTACTATCAAAACTACTACTTCGGCTACTACAACTACTACTTCTACTGCTGCTGTTATTACTACTACTACTACTACTACTATTACTACTACTACTACTACTACTACTACTACTACTACTACTACTACTATTACTACTAAGACTACTACTACTAATACTGCTGCTGCTGCTGCAACTACTACTACTACAACCACTAATATCACTACTTCTACTGTTACTACTGCTCCGACTACTACTACAACTACAATAACTACTACTACTACTTCTACTACTATTCCAACTCCGACTCCTACTACTGCAACTGCCTCTACTCCTACTACTACTACTACTCCTACTACTATTACTATGCCTACCACTATTCCTACTCCTACTCCAACTCCTACTACTACGACAACTACTACTGTTGTTACTAGCACTACTACAACAACTACAACTGCTACTACTATTCCTACTACAACTCCTACTACTAATAATACTACAACTACTATTACTATTACTACCACAACTATTACTACTACTACTTTTACTACTACTAATACTACCACTAATACTAATATTAGCAGTAGCAGTAGTAGCAATACTACTAAGTGTAGTAGTAGCCAGAGTAGGAATCGGAGTAGGAGTAGCAGTAGGAGTTTGAGGTGAAGTAGTATTATTAGTAGTAGTAGCAGCAGTAGAAGGAGTAGTAGTAGCAGCAGTTGTACTAGTAGTAGCATTAGTAGTAGTAGTAGGAGCAGTAGAAGGTGGAGTAGTAGTAGTTGTTGTACTAGTAATGGAGTTAGTGGTAGTTGTTTTACTAGTTGCAATACTATTAGTAGTAATAGGAGTAGAAGTAATAATAGTACTACTAGTAGTAGTAGTAATAGTTGTACAAGTAGTAGCAGTAATATTCCTTGTAGTATGAGTAGTTGCAGTAGTGGAAGTAGGAGTAGTAGTGTTAGTTGCAACAGTAGTAGTAGTCATAGTAGGTTTTGAAGTTGTAGTAGTAGTAGGGGTAGCAGTAGTAGGAGTATCACTAGTAGTACTGCTGCTGCTGCTGCTACTACTACTATTACAACAACTACTAATATTACTGTGCCTACTACTAATACTGCTACTAATAAAACTACTATTGTTACTACTACTACTACTACTACTACCGCGGCTACTTCTACCACTGCTACTACAACTGCCACTCTGACTACTACTACTACTGCGGCTACTTCTACTACTGCTACTACGACTACGACTCCTACTCCTCCTCCTCTTCCTCCTCCTCCTACTACTACTACTACTACTTCTGATGCTGCTGCTACTACTGCTATTGCTACTGGTACTACAGCTACTACTTATGCTCCTACTACATCTGCTATTGCTACTACTAGTTCTGCCACTGGTACTACTAACTACGACTACTGCTGTTGCTACTACTGCTACTGCTACTACGACTCCTACTACTACTGCTACCACTACTGCTACTGCTACCACTACTGCTATTACAACAACAACTAGTACTACAACTGATACTTCTGCTACTATTGTTACAACTTCTGCTGCTACTAACACGACTGCTATTACTACTACTAATACTACTACTGCTTCTATAGAAGCTACTACTACCACTACTACAACAATTACTACAACTACCACTTCTACCTCAACTACTACTGCTACTAATACTACTTCAACTTCTGCTACTACTTTTACTACTGCTACTGCTACTACTACTACTACTAATACTACTACAACTCATGCTACTACTGCTACTGCAACTACAATTGCAACTATTGTTAAAACTTCTGCTACTACTACCACAACAACTGTTACTACTACTACTAATACTACCATAGCTACTACTACTACTACTTGTACAGCAGCAGCTACTACTAGAACTATTACAATTACAAATACTACCACTTCTACCTCTACTACTACAACTGTTGCTGTTGTTGTTGCTGCTACTATAGCGACTACAACTGCTACTACTGCTATTACTACTATTGCTACTACTGTTATTACTACTACTGCTACTACTACTTCTGTTGCTACTGATACTACTACTAGCAATACAGCTACCCCATCTACCACTACTACTACTACTACTACTTTCACTACTTCTATTACTCCTGCAACTACTACCACTACGGATATTACTGCTTCTACAACAAAAACTACTACTACAACTACTACTACAACTACTGCTACCGCGACTACTACAACTACTGCTACCGCGACTACTACCATTAGTACTACTACTTCTTCTTCTCCTACATCTACTACAACTATTGCTCCTACAACAACTACTACTGCTACTGCTACTTCTGTGGCAGCAGCTGCTGCTACTACTACTGCTACTAATGCGACTACTGCAACTAATAGAACTACTGCTGCAACTTCTACTACTACTACTGCTACAACTGCTACCACTAGTCCAACTACTTTTCATAGTACTACTACTACTACTATGACTACTATTGCTAATGATGCTTCTACTACTACTGCAACTACTACTACTGCTTCCACTTTTATTGCAACTATTGCTACTACTACTATACCTACTACAGCTACGACTGATACTACTACTACTAGTACTACGGTTTCTACTGCTACTAATACTACCACTACTACGATTGCTACTGCTGCAATTATTACTACTGCTACTACTACTGCTACTGCTACTGCTACTGTGACTTCTACTATGACCATAACTAATACTACTACTACTGCTGCTGCTGCTGCTACTACTACTACTACAACAGCTACTACTACTTCTGCTAATACTGCTACTAGAACAACAACAACTACTACTACTACTGCTGCTACAACTGACACTACTACTTTTGCTACTAGTAGTACTCCTACTATGACTGCTTCTGCTACTACTACTACTACTCCTATTACTTCTGCTATAATTGCTACTACTATTACTACTGCTATTGCTACTACTATTGTTGTTACTACTACTACTATTTCTAGTACTATGACTACAACTACTGCGGCTGCTCCAACAACAAATACTATTACTATTAGTACTACTGCTGCTGCTGCTACTACTACTGCAAGTTCTATTGCTATTGTTATGACTATAGCTACTACTGTTGTATCTACTCCTACATCGACAACTGGTGCTACCATGAATACTGCTGCTAGTGATACTACTACTACTATTGCTCCTACTAATATGACTGCTACTAGTACTACTCCTACCGCAACTAATGCTGTTGCTGCTCCTACAATAGCTACTACTACTACCACTGCCACCACTACTAGTATGACAACAAGTACTACTTCTACTACGACTGTTACAACTATTACTACTACTACTAGCACTGCTAGTACTACTACTGCTACTAGTAGAGCTAGTACTACTACTGCTACTATTATTACTATCTCTACTGTTACTATTGCTAGTATTGCTTAACTACTACCACTGTTGCTACTATTTTTGCTGCTACTCCGCCTACATCTTCTGCTACTACTGCTACTACTACTGCTACTACTAATGATATTACTACTGCTGCTGTTGCTACTACTACAATTACTACTGCTACTAATATTGCTACAACTACTGGTATTGCTACTACTACTGCTATTGCAGCTACTAGTTCTATTACTAGTAATACTACTGCTGCTTTTACTACTAGTACCGATGCTACAACAACTACTACTGCTACTGCTACCACGACTACTACTACGACTACTGCTACTACTACTACTACTACTACTATTACTACTGTTGCTGCAACTGCTACTACTGCTACTACCAACACAACTAGTACAACAACTACTACTACTACTACTGCTACTACTACTACTACTATGCAAGAACAACTATTGCTACAATGACTGCCACTACTACTACTAATACTACTATTAGTACTACTACTTCTTTTGCTCCTACAGCTACTACTACTACTGCTCCTACAACAACTACTATTGCTACTGCTACTACTGCTACAACTAATACTACTACTAGTACAACTATTGCTACGACTACTACTACTACAGGTACTACAGATACGATTGATACTACTACTTCTGCAGGTGCTACTGCCACTACTTCGAGTGCTACTGCTACTACTACTGCCGCTACTACTACCGCAATTATTACTGCGACTACTACTACTACTACTACTACTGCTATTGTTATCTTTGCTACTTCTACTACAAATATACAAAGACTACTACTAATACTACTACTACCACTACTACTACTACTACCACTACTACTACTACTACTACTACTAGAACTACTACTACTTCTCCTGATACTGCTGCCACTTTAACTGGTACTACTACTACTTCTACTACTACTGCTACAGTTGCTTCTACTACTAGTACTATTGCTACTTCTGCTGCTACTGCTGCTACTACTATTGTTGTTACTACTACTACTTCTTCTTCTATGACTACAACTGCTGCAGCTATTCCAACTACTACTACTACTACAACAACTAGTGCTGCTGCTGCTGCTACTACTACTAATACCAGTTCTATTGCTACTGTTACGACTACTTCTACTACTATTGTGGCTACTCCTACATTTACTACTGGTGCTACTACTAATACTACTGCTAGTGATACTACAACTACGACTGCTACTAGTACTACTCCTACTACAACTAATGCTACTGCTGCTCCTACAACAGCTACTACTGCTACCATTGCCACCACTACTAGTATGACAATAAGTACTACTACTACCACTATAACTGCTACAACTATTACTATAGCTACTAGTACTGCTAGTACTACTACTGCTACTATTATTACTACATCTACTGCTACTACTACTAGTATTTCTCTAACTACTACCACTGTTGCTACTGCTTCTGCTGCTACTCTGCCTACTACTTCTGCTACTATCGCTACTATCGTTGCTACTACTAATGCTACAACTACTGCTGCAACTACTAGAGGTCCTTATATAGAGGGTGGGAATGCTTACATACGTATGTGCTTACATCAGACTAGGATAAGGTTTACAGCACACACACACTTAGTGGTAGTCTACTTTACTTTACAGCTAAGGCTATATCTAAAGTAGCACTAGTGAGAATTAGTGGTAGTCTACTTTACTTTACAGCTAAGGCTATATGTAGAGTAGCAATAGTGAGAATCTCCTTTCCAGCGACTACCGCATAAGAACGCTCACTTCTCAGCACATGTGGTACGTCTAATCAGATAGAGAGGTACAGCATGACTAGGTAGACCTAGTGCAAGCATCGTCCTATCAAGACAAACCTCCCACCGCGCTTCCGCACATGCCGTTATAGCTTAAAGTGGCGCATTCTTGAGACGATGTCATCAACAAGCCCGGTAGCTTCCTGTAGTTGCCGGTCTATTTGCTGAATGCTGGGGTACCAGGTACCCTAGAAGTGATAATCATCACACAACTTTTTGCATTCTTTGGTCTTGATCGAGTGAAGTTCACAGAGTTGATGGAGTGTCCTGGTTGCGTCTGCTGCGACCATCTGTTGTAAGTCATGGATGTCATTTCGGATGTCGTCATGTAATTAGGTAGACATTGGTCGGCATCTTGAGAGCTGGACGAGTTGCTCATAGTGTTTAAGGCGCTATGAAGTATGTTTAGGGTTCGAGCTAGTTGCTTCTGAGCTTGTTCTTTTGGAGCATTCTTTATTTCCTACAACGCTAGGGCCGCCTATTGCAAGTTGCCCTGATCCTTTTCAGTTGGCCATCCTGCACAGACTAAACAAGAGATTAATCGGGACAAGGCATCAGCAAGCTGATTGTCCTTTCCCTCAATATGTTCAAAGTGTACTGGGATACCAATCCCAATAATATAGTCGGTGAAGGCCATCCATCGTACTCTTGAAGGCTTATTGTCTGAAGAGTTATTGAAGAAGCTAATGATCGCGTGGCAATCCGTTCTGATGGTTAAGTCTTCCTGATCAAGATAATGGATTTTTAAGGCTTCTAAGGAATTCATGACTGCGTGAATCACGACATCAATAGTAGATTTCAGTGGGTTGAATTTGCCCCTGGCATAGGCACAGATTCTTTCGGCGGATCGCAAGTCGTATTTTTGCTTCTTCCATTTGCAAATACCGCCCCATCCTTCCATACACCCATCAGTTTCAAGTAGCATATAGCTTCCTTCTGGTGGTACTTCCAAATCGGGAAGTGCTTGGACAAGTTGCTTGATTTTTCTGACCAAGTCCCAGTCTTTCCTGTTCCATCTCCTTTCACCTGTTGGACTAGTCTTTGCGTATAGGAGAGCTAAGAGTTTTCCCAGGTTAGGAATGTAGTTACCGCCATAGTTTAGAATTCCTAGCCAGGATTTAAGCCCCTTCATTATTGCGAGCTCCTCTTTTTTGAAATCTGCAATCCTTTTGATGATATGGGGTTGCAACTTAATCCTTTTGCTGCCAATAACGGCTCCTAGGAACTCAATTTCTGGGACCGCAATCTTCATTTTTGATGGACTTAGTATTACCCCATTCCTTTCGCATATGTTGAGCATAACCCGCAAGTGTTTCGCATGCTCTTCTTCATTTTCTGAAAAATACCAGGATGTCATCAATATATACGGCAATAAATGATTCCGTACCTCAGAAGCAGCCATCCATCTTTCTTTGAAAAATGGCGGGAGCATTCTTTAGACCGAACAGCATGACAAGCCATTCGAATAATCCTTCTGGTACCCAGAAGGCAGTCCATTCCATGGAGTTCGGGTGCATAGCTACTTGGTGAAAGCCACTTTTCAAATCAAATTTTGAATAAATTTGGCTTTTCCCCACTCTCTTTAGAATTGTGTTGATGCCTGGTAAGCTGTATTGATCTTTGTTGGTGATGTCATTAAGCCGTTTCTAGTTGAATACCATACGTTCTTTGCCCTTGACTTCCTTCCCAATATCAGGATCAATACAAGTACCAGAATTAATAATTATTGCAGTGGTTCTGTGCCTGCTTTTGCTAGGCCTGATTACCTTTAAATCCAGCAGGGCCTTAACATGCCTTTTAAACGCATCTTACATCTGGGGCGTTAGGTGCTTCAGGGGCCTGTCTTCAACAATAAAGTCTAGATTTTTAATACCCAGTTTGTACAGGACCTTGTTTTTCGCCCAATGCCTCAATGGGTCTTCTCCGATAAACCCTATCTCCTTTAGCTTTTGGAGTAGTGGGCTGAATTTTTCAAGAAACTTGGGCTAGCTTTGGCCCGCGTTCTAGTACACCATCTCTTGAATTTTGTGGTACTCCTCTTCCTCTAGCTCCATCTCCTCAATAGCTGCTACAACAGGAGTTGTTGGTTGAGTATGAATAGCAGTAATGTTTTTATAAAAAGTTACCGTATTTCCTTCAATACAGACTCCTCCTTGCATGGCTCGGATGAAGTTGCACCCAAGAATCATCTGTATATTCTCACCCAGCTTTAGTGGAAAAGAGTACGTATATGGAATTCGAAAAGAATTTTCTCCGATTATCATTCTCCATCCTTTCAGCTTAATGTTGGCGGTGGTTTTGGAGTTGATACCACTGAAATGAACCACATAAGGATTTCTCTCGACCGCCTCGCCTGGGACAGACCCTTGGATGATGCAGCAGGTGGTAGCTCCTGTGTCAAGGATAGCATGAACCTTAAAAGTTCTTACATCAGGAATATCAAATTCCACCGTGAGGTTGAAGAGCATGTTTTTTGCTTTTCTTGATTGAGCCAATTCATTGGTTTCTGCGGGGAGGATCTTCTGTGTCTTCTCTATTAGCAGCATGTTTGTTTCTTCTTCTTCCTCAGGGTTCAGTTTCTTCCTCGACTTTAGCAACTCTTCGTTTTCTCGCATAAGGTCATGGTTTTCCGACCTTAGTCTTTCATTCTCAAATATTTGCTCCTCCGCCGAAAGGCACCTTTGCTTCCATTCTTCCGCGAGTATTGTTGCACCTTCTACTTCTCTTTTTAGCCTTGCTATTTCAGCTGTGCACTAGGTGATGTACTCCTGTTGTTCCTGCAATAGGCTTCGGTAGTCATATTAGACGGGCACAGTTTTAGCTATTGGTACCTGGATATCAAAGTAGTGTGGCCTGCAAAGTCCACACGCTGTGATTTTGCAACTTGGGCAATGAATTCTGCATTTTTTTCATTGTTGCCCTTTTGCAGCAGTAGCAATTCTGGTATTCTGCAGGTATCTCATCGTTGAATCCCCATTTGTGTTGGCAGTCATGTTGCTACTTTGACACCCGCACCTTAGGCTGATATCCTCCATATTTTCCAACCCAGTACGTGTGATCTGTTTCTTGAAACACATATCAATGTTCATGGAGATAAAAGATATGAATACCTTGGGGGAGATCCTCCTGATTTTCCTCTCCTTCGGAGATGCTGTATATGACATCGCTTTGCTCCTCCCCTTCTAGGACAGAGACTATGTCACAGTCTTCCAAAAGATTTAGTTGTTCAAACATTGCCACTTGCTTGATGTTGCGCCGTTCATTAGGACATTCCCGCGCAAAGTGGCCCTCTTCTCCGCACAGGAAGCATTTGCACCTTTTGTTTCTGATTAGGTGCTTGCATTTTTCAATCCTGGCATGGGAGTTATGAGGTTTACCTTTATACGTCATCGATCTTCTGACGCCGTACCTTTTCTCCTACCTTTGGTAGTATTCTGGGATAGGTATATTGCTACAGAAAGAAAGCCCTTTGAGTGCTCGCCTCAATGCAGCATCTTTGCATTCATTTTCCAGGTATCGGTAGGCGAAAAGGATCTTTGGAACAACTCCAATTGTGTTCCCTTGGTATTTTTCTTCAAAGGCTTGCTTGATCCTTCTGACTAAATCTCCAGGCATTTTGGACCAAAATTTTTCAGAAAGCTCTGGACTTGTGAACATACGTCCAGTCTTTGCTGCAATTTTCAAGTAATCATTCATAAATTGAATAATATTTTTTAGATTATCACAGGATAACCTCTCCAGGTCCCTATATGCTTCTTCTTGCATCACAGTTGAGCCCTGATTGGGGTCTTCTAGGACAAAGACCCGTCTGATCTGAGAGAGGATATTCTGAGTGCCTTCCATTCCTTTCGCAGAATTGAGCAAATACTGATATTCATTAGGAAAAGCCATATGCCATTGAACCCAAGTTAGCTTTTCAGCTTCCCCTAAGAGATTCTCAGTAAACTCTACTTTGTCAGTTGGATCTGTTAAATTTTGTAATGATACCAAATTTTTGGTAATCCCCTCCCAGCGCATAAACACTTCATCAAACATCCCCAGTTGTGTTGGGATGGTTAATATAGCCCCAGTTTGATTCTTGGCTGATGGCAGGTTCCACCATTCTGACAAGTCTTTTGTCTTGAACTTCACGCCAGCTTTGTTATAACCTTCGTACAATGGTTTGCTCGGGCCGGGCTCCATGCTTCTAGCTGGTGGATAATTTGGTGGCCCCATGATAGCATCTTGCGGGGGTCTGTATGAGGAGATTGCTGACTAGGTGGTGGAATACAATTGTTTCGTCAGCTTCCTTAATTAGGGATAGTCAAGCTCCCAATCTTATTCTGGCCCCACAGCAATAGTTGCTTCTGGACAATCTGATGATGAATCAGGAGAGTCATAAGGTTCCTTACCTCCTTTCCCTTTCGTTGCTGCAAAAGGGTTAATAAACTCATCTTCAGATGGTATCAAAATGGGGTAAGGAAGTTCCCCTTGAGTGTATTCATCAACTAGGAGGTTGAAGTAATCATCGTCTGGGTCAGACTCCTCCGAGGTTGAACTGCTGGCCCTTTGTGGGAGTAACTTGGGAATAATGCTACAAAATCTCCGTCTTGCCACCATAGTTGTTGGATTTCCTTGGGTTAGGACCACCAGGATGTGTGACGTCTGGAGCAATTGTAGCATTATTCCCAAGAAATTGAAGCAATTGGTCCTAACCCAAGGAAATCCAACAACTATGGAGGCAAGGCGGAGATTTTGTAGCATTATTCCCAAGTTACTCCCACAAAGGGCTAGCAGTTCAACCTCAGAGGAGTCTGATCCAGACGATGATAACTTCAACCTCCTAGTTGATGAATACACTCAAGGGGAACTTCCTTATCCCATTTTGATACCATCTGAAGATGAGTTTATTAACCCTTTTGCAGCAACGAAAGGGAAAGGAGGTAAGGAACCTTATGACTCTCCTAATTCATCATCAGATTGTCCAGAAGCAACTATTGTTGTGGGGCAAGAAGAAGATTGGGAGATCTACTATCCCCAACTAAGGAAGCTGATGGAACAATTGCATTCCACCACCCAGTCAGCAATCTCCTCATACAAACCCCCGCAAGATGCTATCAAGGGGCCACCAAATTATCCACTAGCTAGAAGCATGGAGCCCGGCCCGAGCAAACCATTGTACAAAGGTTATAACAAATCTGTCGTGAAGTTCAAGACAAAAGACTTGTCAGAATGGTTGAACCTGCCATCAGCCCAGAATCAAACTGGGGCTATATTAACCATCCCATCATAACTGGGGATGTTTGATGAAGTTTTTATGCGCTGGGAGGGCATTACCAAAAATTTGGTATCATTACAAAATTTAACAGATCCAACTGACAAAGCAGAGTTTACTGAGAATCTCTTAGGGGAAGCTGAAAAGCTAACTTGGGTTCACTGGCGTATGGCTTTTCCTAATGAATATCAGCATTTGCTCAATTCTGCGAAAGGAAGGGAAGGCACTCAGAATATCCTCTCTCAGATCAGACGGGTCTTTGTCCTAGAAGACCCCTATCAGGGCTCAACCGTGATGCAAGAAGAAGCACATAGGGACCTGGAGAGGTTATCCTGTGATAATCTAAAAAATATTATTCAATTTATGAATGATTACTTGAAAATTGCAGCAAAGACTGGACGTATGTTCACAAGTCTAGAGCTTTCTGAAAAATTTTGGTCCAAAATGCCTTGAGATTTAGTCAGAAGGATCAAGCAAGCCTTTGAAGAAAAATACCAAGGGAACACAATTTGAGTTGTTCCAAGGATCCTTTTCGCTTACTGATACCTGGAAAATGAATGCAAAGATGCTGCATTGAGGCGAGCACTCAAAGGGCTTTCTTTCTGTAGCAATATACCTATCCCAGGATACTACCAAAGGTAGGAGAAAAGGTACGGCGTCAGAAGATCGACGACGTATAAAGGTAAACCTCATAACTCCCATGCCAGGATTGAAAAATGCAAGCACCTAATCAGAAACAAATGGTGCAAATGCTTCCTGTGCCGCGAAGAGGGCCACTTTGCGCGGGAATGTCCTAATGAAAGGCGCAACATCAAGCGAGTGGCAATGTTTGAACAGCTAAATCTTTCGGAAGACTGTGACATAGTCTCTGTCCAATAAGGGGAGGAGCAAAGCGATGCCATATACAGCATCTCCGAAGGAGAGGAAAATCAGGAGGATCTCCTCCAAAGTATTCATACCTTTAATCTCCATGAACATTTATATGTGTTTCAAGAAACAGATCACATGTACTGGGTTGGAAAATATGGAGGATATCAGCCTATGGTGTGGGTCTCAAAGCAGCAACATGACTGCCAACACAAATGGGGATTCAACGAGGAGATACCTGCAGAATACCAGAATTGCTACTGTTGCAAAAGGGCAACAATGAAAAAATGCAGAATTCATTGCCCAAGTTGCGAAATCACAGCGTGTGGACTTTGCGGGCCACACTACTTTGATATCCAGGTACCAATAGCTAAAACTGTGCCCGTCCAATATGACTACAGAAGCCAATTGCAGGAACAACAGGAGTACATCACCTGGTGCACAGCTGAAATAGCAAGGCTAAAAAGAGAAGCAAAAGGTGCAACAATACTCACGGAAGAATGGAAGCAAAGGTGCCTTTCGGCGGAGGAGAAAATATTTGAGAATGAAAGACTAAGGTTGGAAACCCATTACCTTATGCGAGAAAACGAAGAGTTGCTAAAGGAGAGGAAGAAACTGAACACTGAGGAAGAAGAAGAAACAAACGTCCTGTTAACAGAGAAGACACAAAATATCCTCTCCGCAGAAACCAATGAATTGGCTCAATCAAGAAGAGCAGAAAACATGCTCATCAACCTCATGGTGGAATTTGATATTCCTGATGTAGGATCTTTGAAGGTTCATGCTATCCTTGACACAGGAGCTACCACCTACTGCATCGACCAAGGGTCCGTCCCAGGTGAGGCGGTCGAGAGAAATCCTTATGTGGTTCATTTCAGTGGTATCAACTCCAAAACCACCGCCAACATTAAGCTAAAAGGAGGGAGAATGATAATCGGAGAAAATTCTTTCCAAATTCCATATACATACTCTTTTCCACTAAAGCCGGGTGAGAATATACAGATGATTCTTGGGGGCAACTTCATCCGAGCCATGCAAGGAGGAGTCCGTATTGAAGGAAATACGGTAACTTTTTATAAAAACATTACTGCTATTCATACTCAACCAACAACTCCTGTTGTAGCGGTAATTGAGGAGATGGAGCTAAAGGAAGAGGAGTACCTCAAAATTCAAGAGATGGTGTACTACAACGCGGGCCAAAGCCAGCCCAAGTTTCTTGAAAAATTCAGCCGACTACTCCAAAAGCTAAAGCAGATAGGGTTTATCGGAGAAGACCCATTTAGGCATTGGGCGAAAAACAAGGTCCTGTGCAAACTGGATAAGGCTGCAAGGAAGAGCCCGGCACAGGGGCAAACCACTGTTGAAGGATGAACCTCACCCGAACAAGTGTCAGCGATCCAGCCTCTGTCTCAGGAAAAAGATACTGTTTTATAGTCTCCGATCAAAGACCCCCCATCACGGCATAGACAAGGAAAATGCACCCCCCAATGCACCCCCCCCATCAATAAAATCCAGACTTTATTATTGAAGACAGGCCCCTGAAGCACCTAACACTCCAGATGCAAGATGCGTTTAAAAGGCATGTTAAGGCCCTGCTGGATTTAAAGGTAATCAGGCGTAGCAAAAGCAAGCACAGAACCACTGCAATAATTATTAATTCTAGTACTAGTATTGATCCTAATACAGGGAAGGAAGTCAAGGGCAAAGAACGTATGGTATTCAACTATAAACGGCTTAATGGCATCACCAACAAAGATCAATATAGCTTACCAGGCATCAACACAATTCTCAAGAGAGTGGGGAAAAGCCAAATTTATTCAAAATTTGATTTGAAAAGTGGCTTTCACCAAGTAGATATGCACCCGGACTCCGTGGAATGGACTGCCTTCTGGGTACCAGAAGGATTATTCGAATGGCTTGTCATGCCGTTTGGTCTAAAGAATGCTCCCGCCATTTTTCAAAGAAAGATGGATGGCTGCTTCCGAGGTACGGAATCATTTAATGCCCTATATATTGATGACATCCTGGTATTTTTAGAAAATGAAGAAGAGCATGAGAAACACTTGGGGGTTATGCACAACATATGCCAAAGGAATGGGCTAATACAAAGTCCATCAAAAATGAAGATTGCGGTCCCAGAAATTGAGTTCCTAGGAGCCGTTATTGGTAGCAGAAGGATTAAGTTGCAACCCCATATCTTCAAAAGGATTGCAGATTTCAAAAAATAGGAGCTCACAACAATGAAGGGGCTTAAATCCTGGCTATGAATTCTTAACTATGCCAGGAACTACATTCCTAACCTGGGAAAACTCTTAGCTCCCCTATACGCAAAGACTATCCAACAGGCGAAAGGAGATGGAACAGGCAAGATTGGGACTTGGTCAGAAAAATCAAGCAACTTGTCCAAGCACTTCCCGATTTGGAAGTACCACCAGAAGGAAGCTATATGCTACTTGAAACTGATGGGTGTATGGAAGGATGGCGCGGTATTTGCAAATGGAAGAAGCAAAAATAGGACTTGCGATCCACCGAAAGAATCTGTGCCTAAGCCAGCGGCAAATTCAAGCCACTGAAATCTACTATTGATGCCGAGATTCACGCGGTCATGAATTCCTTAGAAGCCTTCAAAATCCATTATCTTGATCCGGAAGACTTAACCATCAGAACGGATTGCCACGCGATCATTAGCTTCTTCAATAAGTCTTCAGGCAATAAGCCTTCAAGAGTACGATGGATGGCCTTCACCGACTATATTACTGGGATTGGTATCCCAGTACACTTTGAGCATATTGAGGGAAAGGACAATCAGCTTGTTGATGCCTTGTCCCGATTAATCTGTTGTTTAGTCTGTGCAGGATGGCCAACAGAAAAGGATCAGGGCAACTTGGAATAGGCGGCACTAGCGTTGCAGGAAATAAAGAATGCTCCAAAAGCACAAGCTCAGAAGCAACTAGCTCGAACCCTAAACATACTTCATAGCGCCTTAAACACTATGAGCAGCTCGTCCAGCTCTCAGGATGTCGACCCATGTCTACCGAATTACATGACGACATCCGGAATGACATCCATGACTTACAATAGATGGTCGCAGCAGACGCCACCAGGACACTCCATCAACTCCGTGAACTTCACTCGATCAAGACCAAAGAATGCAAACGGTTGCGTGACGACGATCACTTCTGCGGTGTCTGGTACCCCAACATTCAGCAAATAGACCGGCAACTACAGGAAGCTACTGGGCTTGTTGATGACGCCCTCTCAAGAATGCGCCACTTTAAGCTATAACGGCACGTGCGGAAGTGCAGTGGGAGGTTTGGCTTGACAGGACGACGCTTGCGCTAGGTCTACCCAGTCATGCTTTACCTCTTTATCTGATTAGACGTACCACATGTGTTGAGAAGTGAGTGTTCTTATGGGTAGTCACTGGAAAGGAGATTCTCACTAGTGCTACTCTACATATAGCCTTAGCTGTAAAGTAAAGTAGACTACCACTAATTCTCACTAGTGCTACTTTACATATAGCCTTAGCTGTAAAGTAAAGTAGACTACCACTAAGTGTGTGTGTGCTATAAACCTTATCCTAGTCTGATTTAAGCACTTACGTATGTAAGCATTCCCACCCTCTATTTAAGGATCTGAGCACTCCGTCGGAAGGCAAGAGTAGAACACTTAAGCCTTACTCGGAGGTTTGTAATATTACAATTACTACTGCTACTAATACTTCTACTACAATTGCTACTGCTACTACTACTGCTAGTGCAACTACTACTTCTGTTACTAGTAATACTACTACTTCCTCTACTACTAGTACCAATGCTACATCTACTACTGCTACTACTACCATGACTACTACTATGACCACAACTACTACTACTGCTGTTGCTACTAGTACTACTACTGTTGCAACTGCTACTACTGCTACTACCAACACAACTAGTACAACAACGACTGCTACTACTACTGTTACTGCTCCTACTACTATACAACAACAACTATTGCTACCACGACTACCACTACTACTACTAATACTACTATTAGTACTACTACTTCTTCTGCTCCTATAGCTACTACTACTACTGCTCCTACAACAACTACTACTGCTATTGCTACTACTACAACAACTAATGCTACTGCTAGTACAACAATTGGTACGACTACTAATACTATAGCTAATACAGCTACAACTAATACTACTACTTCTACTGGTACTACTACCACTATTACAAGTGCTACGACTGCTACTACTGCCACAATTATTACTGCTACTACTACTACTACTACTACTGCTATTATTATCTTGCTACTGTTGCTCCAACATCTACTAAGACTACTACAAATACTACTAGGACTATTAGTACTACTACTGCTACTACTACTAGTACTACTAGAACAACTACTACTTATGCTAATACTGCTGCTACTACAACTACTACTACTACTACTTCTACTGCTACTGCTATAGTTGCTGCTACTACTAGTACTATTGCTACTTCTGCTACTACGGCTACTACTAGTATTGTTGTTACTACTACTACTACTACAACAACTACTACGACTACAACTGTTGCAGCTGTTCCAACTACTACTACTACAACTACTAGTACTGCTTCTGCTCCTGCTACTAATACTACTAGTTCTATCGCTACTGCTACGACTACTGCTACTACTACTGTAGCTACTCCTACGGCTACTACTACTGCTACTACTACTATGACTAGTGCTACTACTACTAATATTGCTCCTACTACTAAGACTGCTACTAGCACTACTCCTACTACTACTAATGTTGTTGCTGCTCCTACAACTGCTGCTACTACTACCACTGCTACCACTACTAGTATGACAACAACAACAACTACTACTACTATTACTACATCTATTGCTACTATTGATACTTCTGCTCCAAAACTACTGCTGCTGCTGCTGCTTCTGTCACTACTACGCCACTACTACAGCTACTACTGCTACTACTACAGTTACTACTAATGCCATTACTACTGCTGTCGCTACTACTACTACAATTACTATCGCTATTACTTCTGTTACTACTAATACTACAACTGCTTCTACTACTAGTACCAATGCTACTAGTACTACTGCTGCTATGGCTATTACTACTACTTCCCCAAATTCAACTACTTCTACAACTATTACTGCTACTGCTACTACTGCTTCTACAATAACTACTACTGCTACTTCTACCGCAACTACTACTACTACTACACCTTCTACTACAACTATCGTTACTATTGCTTCTGCATCAACTACTATTACAATTACTACAACTACAGTAACGACTGCTACTACTACTCTAATTACTACTATAACTACAACTACTACAACCACTCCTACTACTATAACAACAACTATAACAACTACTTCAACTATTGCAGGAGCAACAACAAAACTACCACTACACTACTACTTCTATTGCTACTATTGCAACTCCTAGTAATCCTACCACTACTATTACTTCGCTTACTTCTACTACTACTGCAACTGCTACTACAGCTACTACAACTGTTACTACTACATCTTCTACTACTATTACTACAACTGCTCCTTCTGCGACCACCACTACTGCTACAAGTACTACTTCTACTACTACTACAACTACTACTGCTTCTACTGCTGCTCTAATGCTACTACTATTACAGCTACTACTGCTACCATTACAACAACAACTACTACTAGTACAACTACTACTAATACTACTACTACCCTTACTACAACTACTACTACTACCACTCATGCTACTCCTACTTCTACTACTATTACTATTGCTATTACTAGTACTACTACTGCTACTATTGCTACTGCTACTACTGCAACTACAACTACTAATGCTACTACAACTGTTCCTACAAATATTGTTGCTACTTCTGTTAGCGCTATTACCACTACTACTACTACTACTATGACTCAGACTACTACTGCGACGACTACTATTACTACAACTATGATCACTACTACTATTCTACTACTACTACTTCTGCTGCTACCACTACTACTTCTTATACTACTATAGCTACTATTACTACTACTTCTCTTACTACTACCACTACTACTACTACTTTTGTTGCAATTGCTACTACTACTACTGCCACTGCTTTTATTACTACTACTACTTTTATTACTACAGCTACTACTATGACTATTATTACTACTGCTACCGCTACTACTACAACTTCTACAACTAGTACCATTGCTACTACTACTATTGCTGCTACAACTATTACTACTACTTCCCCTAATTCTACATCAAAAACTACTACTACTTCTACCCCATCTGCTATTACTGCTACTACTACTACTACTACTACTACTACTACTACAACAACAACAACAACAACAACTACTACTATGACAACAACAACCCCAACAACTATAACTACAACTATTACTACTACTATTGCTACTACTATTACAACAACAACAACGACAACAACAACAACAACAACTACTACTACTACTACTACTACAAATATTACTACTAGTGCTACTACATCTACTGCTCCTACAACTACTACTACTTGTACTACTGCTACTACTTTTACTACAAATACTACTACAACTACTTGTACTACTACTACTACTACTAATACTACTACTACTACTACTTCGACTATAGCCACTATGACTACTGCTTCTGCATTACTACTTCTATTACCATGGCCACTGCTACTGCAATTACTGCTACTACTGCTATGACTACTATTATTACTACTACTACCACATCTGCTACTACCGCTACTACTATAGTCACTATAACTAGTCTTACTGCCACTACTGCTACAACTGCTACTTTTCATGCTACTACTACTACTGCTAAGACTACAACTATGACTAGTATTGCTACCACTACTCCTATTACTTCTGCTATAGCAACTATTGTTCCTAAAAATTCTGCTACTACTACTACAACTGCTGCTATTACTACTACTACTATAGCTATTACTGCCACTCTTCATATTACCACTACTTTAGCTACTACTACTACTACAGGTATTATACTACTACTACTGCTGTTACTACTACTACTTCTAGTACTACTACTACAACTGCTCCTACTAATTCTTCAACTACTACCGCTGCTACCGCTATTCCAACTAGTAGTATTATTGCTACTATTGCTGCTAATGTACTATTACTACTACTACTACTACTACTAGTAGTACTAGGACTACTACTTCCACTTCTACTAGCACTACTACTACTGCTACCACTGCTACTACTAGAATTACTACTTCTACTGCAGCTACTATTACTGGTACTACGACTGCTACGACTGCTGTTGTGACTACTACTACGACTATGAGTGTCGCTGCTACTACTACAACTACAACAACTACTACTGCTACTACTACAGCTACTACTACTATTGCAACTACTGCTGCTACTACTACTGAGAAGTGAGCGTTCTTATGCGGTAGTCGCTGGAAAGGAGATTCTCACTAGTGCTACTCTACATATAGCCTTAGCTGTAAAGTAAAGTAGACTACCACTAATTCTCACTAGTGCTACTTTACATATAGCCTTAGCTGTAAAGTAAAGTAGACTACCACTAAGTGTGTGTGTGCTGTAAACCTTATCCTAGTCTGATGTAAGCACTTACGTATGTAAGCATTCCCACCCTCTATATAAGGACCTGAGCACTCCGTTGCAAGGCAAGAGTAGAACACTTAAACCTTACTCGGAGGTTTGTACTATTACAATTACTACTGCTACTAATACTTCTACTACTATTGCTACTGCTACTACTACTGCTAGTGCAACTACTACTTCTGTTACTAGTAATACTACTACTACTTCCTCTACTACTAGTACCAATGCTACAACTACTACTGCTACTACTACCATGACTACTACTATGACTACTGCTACTACTACTACTGCTGCTACTATTACTACTACTGTTGCAATTGCTACTACTGCTACTACCAACACAACTAGTACAACAACGACTGCTACTACTACTGCTACTGCTCCTACTACTATACAACAACAACTATTGCTACCACGACTACCACTACTACTACTAATACTACTATTAGTACTACTACTTCTTCTGCTCCTACAGCTACTACTACTACTGCTCCTACAACAACTACTACTGCTACTACTACTACTACAACAACTAATGCTACTGCTAGTACAACAATTGGTACGACTACTAATACTATAGCTAATACAGCTACAACTAATACTACTACTTCTACTGGTACTACTACCACTACTACAGGTGCTACGGCTGCTACTACTGCCACAATTATTACTGCAACTACTACTACTACTACTGCTGCTGCTACTATTATTATCTTGCTACTGTTGCTACAACATCTACTAAGACTACTACTAATACTACTATGACTATTAGTACTACCACTCCTACTACTACTACTACTACTAGAACAACTACTACTTCTGCTAATACTGCTGTTACTACAACTACTACTACTACTACTTCTATTGCTACTGCTATAGTTGCTGCTACTAATAGTACTATTGCCACTTCTGCTACTACGGCTACTACTACTATTGTTGTTACTACTACTACTACTACTACAACTACTACGACTACAACTATTGCAGCTGTTCCAACTACTACTACTACAACTACTAGTACTGCTTCTGCTTCTGCTACTAATACTACTAGTTCTATCGCTACTGCTACGACTACTACTACTACTACTGTAGCTACTCCTACGGCTACTACTACTGCTACTACTACTATGACCAGTGTACTACTACTAATATTGCTCCTACTACTAAGACTGCTACTAGCACTACTCCTACTACTACTAATGTTGTTGCTGCTCCAACAACTGCTGCTACTACTACCACTGCTACCACTACTATTATGACAACAACAACAACAACTACTACTATTACTACATCTATTGCTACTACTGATACTTCTGCTCCAAAACTACTGCTGCTGCTGCTGCCGCTTCTGTCACTACTACGCCACTGTTACAGCTACTATTGCTACTACTACAGTTACTACTAATGCCATTACAATTGCTGTTGCTACCACTACTATAATTACTATCGCTACTACTAATACTACAACTGCTTCTACTACTAGTACCAATGCTACTAGTACTACTGCTGCTATGGCTATTACTACTACTTCCCCAAGTTCAACTACTTCTACAACTATTACTGCTACTGCTACTACTGCTTCTACAATAACTACTACTACTACTACTACACCTTCTACTACAACTATCGCTACTATTGCTTCTGCATCAACTACTATTACAATTACTACAACTACAGTAACGACTGCTACTACTACTCTAATTACTACTATAACTACAACTACTACAACCACTCCTACTACTACAACAACAACTACAACAACTACTTCAACTACTGCAGGAGCAACAACAAAAACTACCACTACACTGCTACTTCTATTGCCACTATTGCAACTCCTAGTACTAATACTACTACTATTACTTTGCTTACTACTACTACTACTACTGCAACTGCTACTACAGCTACTGCAACTGCTACTACAGCTACTATAACTGTTACTACTACATCTTCTACTACTATTACTACAACTGCTCCTTCTGCGACCACCACTACTGCTACAAGTACTACTTCTACTACTACTACAACTACTACTGCTTCTACTGCTGCTCTAATTCTACTACTATTACGGCTACTACTGCTACCATTACAACAACTACTACTACTAGTACAACTACTACTAATACTACTACTACCCTTACTACAGCTACTACTACTACCACTCATGCTACTCCTACTACTAATGCTGCTAATACAATACCTATTACTTGCGCTACTTCTACAGCCGCTACAGTTTCTGCTTCTGTTACTACTGCTGCTGCAGCTGCCGCAACGGCTTCTACTACTATTACTATTGCTATTACTAGTACTACTACTGCTACTATTGCTACTGCTACTACTGCAACTACTACTACTACAACTACTAATGCTACTACTACTGTTGCTACAAATATTGTTGCTACTTCTGTTAGCGCTATTACCACTACTACTACTACTATTATGACTCAGACTACTACTGCGACGACTACTATTACTAAAACTATGATCACTACTACTATTCTACTACTACTACTCCAGCTGCTACTCCAACTACTTCTTATACTCTTATAGCAACTACTACTACTACTACTACAACTACTTTTGTTGCAACTGCTACTATTACTACTTTTATTACTACAGCTACTACTATGACTATTACTACTACTGCTACCACTACTACTACAACTTCTACAACTAGTACAATTGCTCCTGCAACTATTGCTGCTACAACTAATACTACTACTTCCCCTAATTCTACATCAAAAACTACTACTACTTCTACCCCATCTACTATTATTGCTACTACTACTACAACTACTACTACTACTACAACTACTATGACAACAACAACCCCAACAACTATAACTAAAACTATTACTACTACTATTACTACTACTATTACAACAACAACAACAACAACAACAACGACAACAACAACAACAACAACTACTACTACTACCGCTACTACAAATATTACTACTAGTACTACTACATCTACTGCTCCTACAACTACTACTACTTGTACTACTGCTACTACTTTTACTACAACTACTAGTACAACTACTTGTACTACTACTACTACTACTAATACTACTACTACTATTACTTCGACTATAGCCACTATGACTACTGCTTCTGCATTACTACTTCTATTACCATGGCCACTGCTACTGCAATTACTGCCACTACTGCTATGACTACTATTATTACTACTACTACCACATCTGCTACTACCGCTACTACTACAGTCACAACAACTAGTCTTACTGCTACTACCGCTACAACTGCTACTTTTCATGCTACTACTACTACTGCTAAGACTACAACTATGACTAGTATTGCTACCACTACTCCTATTACTTCTGCTACAGCAACTATTATTCCTAAAAATTCTGCTACTACTACTACAACTGTTGCTATTACTGCTACTACTATAGCTATTACTGCCGCTCTTCATATTACCACTACTACAGCTACTACTACTACTATAGGTATTGTACTACTACTACTGTTGTTACTACTACTACTTCTAGTACTACAGCTACAACTGCTCCTACTAATTCTTCAACTACTACCGCTGCTACCGCTATTCCAACTAGTAGTATTATTGCTACTATTGCTGCTAATGTACTATTACTACTACTACTACTACTACTACTACTACTACTACTACTACTAGTACTAGGACTACTACTTCCACTTCTACTAGCACTACTACTGCTGCTACCACTGCTGCTACTAGAATTACTACTTCTATTGCAGCTACTATTACTGGTACTACAACTGCTACGACTGCAGCTGTGACTACTACTACGGCTATGAGTGCCGCTGCTACTTCTATTACAACTACAACAACTACTACTGCTACTACTACAGCTACTACTACTATTGCAACTACTGCTGCTGCTACTATTGCAGCTACATCCGCTACTGCAACTACTATTGGTACCACAGCTACTACCGCTGCTGCTGTTGCTGCTACTACTACTACTACGACTACTACTATAGGTGCCACTAGTATTACTACTACTACTGCTATGACTGCTACAAGTACTACTACTGCTACTTCTACTGCAACTACCTCAACTACAGCTACTACTGCTACTGCTGCTGCTACAACAACAACTACTACTAACTACTACTACAACAACAACTTCTGCTACTACTACTACTACTATTACTACTACTGTTGCTGCTACTGTTGCTACTAATACTACTGCAACTACTTTTGCTGCTACTACTACTGCTGCTACTACTACTACTACTGTTACTACAAACTACTCCGACTACTACTTCTACTACTAGTACTGCTACTGCTACTGCTCCTACTACTATGACTACTACTACCGTCACCACTGCGGCTAGTATTGCTATTACTACCACTATTGCTACTCCGGCTACCACTAATACTACTACTGCTACTACGGTAACTGTAACTTCCACTACTACTACAACTACTGCTACGGCCACTGCAACTTCAACTGCTACAGCAACTACTATTACTACTACTATTACTACTACTATTACTACTATAGCATCTACTACTGCTACTGCTGCTCCTACTGCTGCTTGTACTACTACGACGAAAAATGCAACTACTACTATTACACCTATAACTACTACTGCTCCTAATGCTTCTATTGCTACTTTTACTGCTACTGTTACTATTATTACGGCTACTACTACTACTACTACACCAACTACAACTACATCATCTACTACTACTTCTATTACTACTTCTACTACTTCTCATACTAATGCTACTACTACTACTCCTCCTGCTAATAATACTCCTACTACTACTATTTCTACTATTGCTACTACTATTGCCACTGCTAGTACTTCTACTTCTTCTACTACTGCTACTGCTACTGCCGCTACTGCTGCACCTGCATCTACTACCACTGCTACTACATCTTCCACTACTACTACTACTACTACTACTATTACTAACACTTCTGCTACTACTACTACTGCAACAATTATTACAATTACTACTGCTGCTGCTACTGCGACTACTACTACAACCACTTCCACTAGTTCTGCTACTACTATGACTTCTAGTATAACTACGACTATGACTAGTACTACTACTATTAGTACTACAAATACTACAACAACTACAACTACAATTGCTACCATGACTTCTATTACTACTAGCATGACTACTGCTACTATTGCTAATACTGCTACTACTACTAGCACCGCTACTTATGATAATACAACCACTACTACCGCTACTAGTACCACGACTACAACTACTATTGCTACTACTACTGCTATTGCTACAACAAGAATAACTACTGCTGCCGCTACTACTACTACTACAGCTACTGCTACTACAATGACTACTACTACAGTGAATATAACTAGTACTGCTACAACTGCTACTACAACTATATTGTTACTATTACTACTACTGCTACAATTGCTTTCGCAATAACTACCGCTGCTGCAGCAGCTGCAGCTACTACAATTACTACTACTACTGCTACTACTACTACGATTACTACAACTGCTACTACTACTGCAATTACTACAACTGCTACTATTAGTACTACTACTATGATTACTACTACCACAATTGTTACTACTACTATTAATACTACTATAATTAATAATACTACAATTACTACTACTACTACTTCTACTGCTTCTACTAATACTACTACCTACTACAACTAATACTACTACTCCTACTACTATTATTACTACTACTACTACTACTATTACTATGACTACTACTTCTTCTACTGCTAGTTTTACTACTACTTCTAATGCCACTACTAATACTACTACAACTTCTCCTACAATAACAACTGTTACTACTTCTCCTACTACAACTAGTGCTACTACTACTTCTGCTACTATTGCTCCTACTACAACAACTAGCACTACTACTACTGCTACTTCTACCACGGCTACTGCTACTACTGCTACTACTACCACTACCACTACTAGTATTGCTACTGCTACCACTACTATGATTGCTTATCATACTACTACTACTTTGCTTATACAACTACTCCTCCTACAAATTCTATAGCTACTACTTCTATTACTACTGCTACTACTACCCTTGCTACTACTACTACTACTACTACTATTGCTGATACAACAACTACTACTTCTACTCTGCTACTTCTACTACTGCTACTACTGCTCCTACTACTACTACTACCACTATCGCTACTACGATAACTTATCATACTACTACTATTACTACTACTACCGCTACTACTACTACTACAACTACAACTTCAACTACTACTACTACTACTCCTACTACAACTACTGTTGCTACCGCTACAACTACTACAGCTGCTGCTACTGATACGACTGTTACTAATGCTACTACTACTGCTACTACTGATACGACTGTTACTAATGCTACTACTACTGCTACTACTGACGTTGTAGCCACTATTTCAACTGCAACTACAACAACAACTCCTACTGCTGCTACTACTACTACTACAAATCCGAATACTGCTGTTGTTACTAATACTGCTACTACTACTGCTACTACTACCACTACTACTATTGCTACTGCTACTACTTCTACTACTACGGCTGCTGCTGCTATTGCTACTAATGCTACTACTGCTTCTATAACTAGAACTCTTTCTACTACTTTTACTACTACTACTACTACTATTATTTCTAATACAACTACTACTACTGCTGCTGCTGCTACTACTACTCTTGTAGCTACTGCTATTATTGCTACTACTATTTCTACCACTACTGCTACTACTGCTACAACTGCTACAGCTATTACGACTCTTCCTACTAATACTACTACAACTATTATTACGCCTACTATGACTACTACTACTACTCCTACTAGTACGACTACTACTACTACAACTATAATTACTTACTATTACTACTACAACAACTACTACTACTGATGCTCCTACGACTCGTACTACTACTACTACTACAACTGCTACAACAACAACAACTACTATTACTCTAACTACTATAATTACTACTACTATTACTATGACTACTCCAACTACTCCAACTACTACTACTACTACTACTACTACTTCTACTACTACTACCACCACCACCACCACTACTACTACTACACTTACAACTACTATTACTACTACTGCTGCTGCTACTGCTATTGCTTCTACTACTACTGCTGTTTTTGCTAGTACAACTCCTTGGACAACTACTACTTCTGCAATAACTGCTACTGCTACTACCTCTACAGCTACTAATGCTACTACGACGATGACTACTACTTCTGGTACTACTCTTGCTACTACTACTACTTCTGCTACCACTACTACTAGTACTACTATTACTACAGTTGTTACTACTATAGTCACCATGACTAATGCTACTTTTGCTACTACTACGACTACCGATACTACTACCAATTTTGCCACTACAACTACTGCTACTACTTCTACTCATTCTTCTCCTACTAATACAATTAGTACTACTAGTACTACTACTCCTACCATAACTCCTGCTACTATTATTACTATTACTACTACTCCTGCAACAGCAACTAATACTACAACTACGGTTGCTACAACAACTAGAACAATTACTACTTCTTCTACTACTACTACTGTTGCTGCTGCGACAACTGCTCCTACTACTACTCCTACTACTACAACTTCTACTACTACTACTACTATAAATAGTCATCCTATTACTGCTGCTACTATTACTACAACAACTACTACTGCTACTTCTTCTGTTGGTTGTACTACTGCTACTACTACAACTACTAATACAACTACTAGTAATGTTGTAGCAAGTACTATTACTATTGCTATTGCTCTACTGCTAATACAACTACTACTAGTACAACAACTACAACTACTACTACTTCCACCACTACTACTATAACTACAGCTACCACTCCTACTACAACAACAAAAATAACAACAATAACTACTACTGCTACTGCTACTGCTACTATTACTACTACAACTATTGCTACTACTACAACTACTGCTACTACTGCTGCTACTACAACTGCTTCTACCATAAAAATAATAACTACTATTACTGCAACTACTACAACAACAACAACTACTACTACTACTTCCCCTTCTGTATTGCTACTACTACAACTACTACTACTGCGGCTTCTACTCCTATGACGTATACTATTACTACGACTTCTATAATAACTACTACTGCTACTGCTACCACGACTGCTACTACTGCTACTACACCTTCTACTACAACTATCTACTACAACTACAACTATTACTACTACTACTACAACTGCAACTACTGCTACTACTCCTGCTACTACTACTGTTACTACTACTATAATTACTACAACAACTACTTCAACTACTGCAGGAGCAACAACAAAAACTACCACTACACAAATACTACTATTACTACTACTACTACTATTGAAACTGTTGGTGCTACTACAAGTAGTACTACTTTTACAACTACTGCTACTATTGCTACTATTGCTACTACGACTATTGCTTCAACAACTAATACTACTACCTCTAATGCTGCTGCTACGGCTGCTACTACTACTTCCACCACTATTGCTACTACTGCTACTGCTACTACTACTACTACTACTACTACTACTACTACTACTACTACTTGTACTACTACTACTACTACTACTACTATCACTAGTATTGCAACTAATAGTACTACTTCTATAACTACTTCTACTATACCTACTACTACTACTTCTACTACATCTCCTACAACTGCTTCTACTTCTCAGCTACTACTGCTACAACTACTGCTACAGCTACTACTACTACTACTACTATTACTATTATTACTACTACTACTACTACTACAGCTGCTGCTGCCGCCGCTGCTGCTGCTACTACTAATACTATTGCTGCTACTTCTGCTACTACTACTACTACTACTACTACTACTACTACTACTACTACTACTACTACTACTACTACTACTACTACTACTACTACTAGTACTACTACTATTACTACTACCGCAACAACTACTACTACAACCACTACTCTTCTACTACTACTAGTACTACTGCTACTGCTACTCCAACAACTTCTCATACTACTACAGTTACTACTATTGCTGCTACTGCTATTACTAGTACCACTTTTCCTCCTATTATTACTATTACTACTACTTGTATTACTAATGCTGCTACTTCTACTGCTACTACTTCTCCTACTATTACAGCTACTACTTCTACTACTACTGTTGCTACTATCGCTACGAATGCTGCTACTACCACTACTACTATTGCTACTTCTGCTACTACTGCTACCACAACTATGAATGCTACGGTTGCTACTACTGAGAAAACTTTTACTATAACTAATACTTCTACTACTAATATTGCGATTACTTCTGCTACTGCTACTATAACTTTTACTATGACTACTACTACTACTACTGCTACAACGACTGCTAGACTACTACTGCTACTGCTACTAGTACTACTCCTGCTACAACTGCTATAGTTGCTACTACTACTACTATTATTGTTGCTAGTACTACTACTACTACTATTGTTGTTACTAAATCTACTTCGGCTACTGCTACTGCTACAACTACAGCTACACGTACTACTGCTGCTGCTGCTACTACTACTGCTAATGCAATTCCTACTACTATGACTAACACTACTACTGCCGCGGCTAATACTATAGCTACCACTACTGCTACTACTGCTACTATCACAAGTACTAACTACTAATACTATTCCTGCTACTGCTACCGCTACTACTATTACTACTCCTACTACTACTAATATTGCTGCTTCTCCTAAAACTACTGCTACTGCTACTACTACTACTACTACTTCTGCTGCTTCTGGTCTAGCAACTACCACTACTAGTTCGACAACTACTACAGCTGCTACAATGGATGCTACTACTTGTCATACTACTACTTGTACAACTAGTACGACTACTACTGCTACTGCTGCCATTACGACTATTACTACTGCTACTACAGCTACTACTACTACTATTACTACTACAACAACAACTACTACTATTACTACTACAACGATAACTACTACTATTACTACTACAACAACTACTGCTACTATTACTACAATAGCTACTACTGCTCATACTAATACTACTACTACTGTTGCTGCTACTACTAATAATGCTACCACTACTACTACTACTTTTGCTACAACTACTGCTCCTACAACTACTATTGCTACTCTGCTATTACTGCTACTACTAGTACCACTATCGCCCCTGTGACTACTTCTACTTCTAGTACTACTACTGCTGCTACTACCACTACTACTGCAACTGCTACACTTGCTACTACTATCACTACTACAACATCTTCCATTGCTTCTATTACTACTACTAATACTAATACTTCTGCTACTACTACTACCACAATAACTATTACTATTGCTACTACTGCAGCTACTGCTAGTACTGCTACAACCACTTCCACTATTTCTGCTACTACTCTGACTTTTAGTACAACTATGACTACAACTAGCTCTACTACTGCTCTACTACAAATACTACAACTACTACAACTATAATTGCGGCCACGACCTCTATTACTACTAGCACCACTACTGCTACTATTGTTACTACTATCGCTACTTATGATACTACTGCCACTACTACTACTACTACTACTGCTACTACTACCAGAACTACTGCTGCCGCTGCTACTGCTACTACAGCTACTGCTACAACAATGACCACTACTATAGTGAATACTACTACTACTAGTACTCTTACTATTACTACTAGTATTGCTTTTGCTACTAATGCTATTGCAATAACAACAACTACTTCTGCTACTACTGCTGCAACTGCTACTGCTACTGCACCTACAATTACTACTACTACTATTGCTACTACTACTACAATTACTACAACTGCTACTACTAGTACTACAACTACGATTACTACTACTGCTGCTACTACAACTACTACTTCTACTAGTGTTACTACTACTCTCAATACTACTACAAACAATTACTATTACTACTATTACTAACTACTACTGAAACTTTCTACAAATAATACTACCACTGCTGCTACTACTACAACAACAACAACTACTACTTCCCCTAAAATAACAACTACTACTACTTCCCAAACTACCACTAGTGCTACTACAACTTCTAGTACTTTTGCTGCTACTACTACTCCTACTACTACTACTACTACTACAACAACAACAACAACAACAACAACAACTTCTACTACTTCTACCATGGCTACTACTAACACTACTACTACTACTACTACTACTACTGCTACTACTGCTACTACTGCTACTACAACTAATACCACTACTAGTACTACTACTACTACCACCACTACGACTACTTATCGTACTACTACTACTTTTGCTAATACAACTACTTCTACTACTACAAATTCTATAGCAACCACTTCTATTACTATTGCTACTACTACCCTAGCTACTACTACTACTACTATTGTTATTGCTGATACAACAACTACTACTTCTACTACTGCTACTATGACTACGATTACTACTGCTGCCACTATTGCCACTACAACTACTTATCATACCCCTACTACTACGGCTACTACTCCTACTGCGATTGCAACTACTTCAACTACTACTACTCCTATTACTACTACTACTACTATTGCTACTGCTACTACTACTACTATTGCTGCTGCTACATATACGACTGGCACTACTGCTACTACTACGACAACTACTACTACTACTATTAACGCTGCTACCATTGTTGCAATTACAACTACAACTACTACTACTTCTGCTACTACTACAACTGCAACTGCGACTACTACTACTACTACTACTACAAATCCGAATACTATTATTGCTACTAATACTGCTACTAGTACCACTACTACTACTACTGCTACTACTACTACTACTACTACAGCTGCTGCTACTATTGCTGCCAATGCCTCTATTGCTTCTACAACTACAAATCTTACTACTGCTACTACTACTACTATTGTTATTTCTACTACTACTCCTGCTGCTGTTGTGGCTGCTACTACTACTAGTACTACTGCTATTGCTGCTACTACAGCTACTGCTACTACTATTTCTACTATTACTGCGACAACTGCTACAACTATTACTACTCCAACTACTACTACTACTACAACAACTATTATTGTGCCTACTATGAATACTACCACTACTCCTACTAGTACGACTACTACTGCTACTACTGTAATGACTTAATATTACTACTACTATTCCTACTACTACTGATGCTACTAAGACTAGTACTACTCCTACTAGTACTACTAATGCTGTTACTACTACAAATACTTCTACTATTAGTACTACTACTGCTTAGTATTGCTACTACTACTACAACTAATACAACTACTACTGCTAGTATTACTCCACCTACTACAATAATAACAATAACAACAACAACAACAACCATTACTACTACTACAACCACTACTACCCTAACTACTACTACTACTACTTCTTCTACTACTATTACCACCACCACTACTCCTACTACTACTCCAACTCCTACTACTACTATCACTTCTACTAGTAGTAGCAGTACTACTACTACTGGTACTACTACTACCACCACCACCGCCGCCACCACTACTACTACTCTTACAACTACTAGTACTACTGCCACTAATGCTACCACTATTACTGCTACTACTATTACTGCTTTTGCTAGTACTACTCCTACCACAACTACTACTACTATGACTACTGCTACAATTGCTACTCCTACTATCACTACTGCTACAACCGCTGCTGCTACTAATGCTACTATGACTATGACTACTACTACTAGTACCACTCCTGCTACTTCTACTACTTCTACTACCACTTCTACTATACTATTACTACTTTTGTTGCTGCTACTATAGCCACGAGGACTAATGCTACTATGACTACCACTACTACTACCACTTTTGCCACTACAACAACTGCTACTTCTGCTACTAATTCTTCTACTACTAATACAACTAGTACTACTTGGATATTATAATTGCTACCATAACTCTTGCTACTATTATTACAGTTATTACTGCTTCGACAACAACTACTAATACAACTACTACTACTGCAATAACAATAATAACTACTACTGCTACTACTAATATTATGACTACTATTACTACTGGTACTAATCCTGCAACTGCTACTACTCCTTCTGCTGCTGCTACTACTACTTCTACTACTACTTCTACTCCTATGACTTATACTACTACTACTACTGTTATTATTGGTGCTACACCTCCAACAGCTACCACTATGATTGCAATAGTTCCTACTACTTCTGCTACTACTATTGGTACTACTCCGGCAATAGTTCCTGCTACTTCTACTACAATGACTTATACTACTACTACTACTACCCCTGCTACTACTACTGGTACTACTCCTGCAACTACAACTACAGCGACTGCAGCAACTCCTACTACTACTACTACTACAACTGCATCTACTACTACTACTGTGGATACTACTACTGTAGCTACTACTCCTAATTCTACAACTACTACTCATACTACTACTGCTACTACTATGGCAACTGCCACTACTACTGCTACTATTACTACAACAACTACTACTTTGGCAACTGCTACTACCACTATCACTACAACTACTACTACTGGTACTACTCTTGCAACTACTACTACTATTCCTACTAGTACTGAGACTACAACTATTCCTACTACTTCTACTACTATGACTACTACTAGTACTACTGTTGATGCTAGAATGACTACTACTACTATTACTATGACTATTGCTTCCACTACTACTTCTACTACTATGTTACCACTACTATTACTACTAATACAACTATTGTACTACTACTATTGCTACTTTTACTATAATAACTTTTGCTATTATTTTTGCTACTACTTCTACTACTTATTCTGCTACCACTTATGCAACTACTAATGCTACTACAACTACTACTACTACTACTATTGCTAATACTACCATTACTACAACTACTATTACTTCTACAACTACTACTACTACAACAACTACTACTGCTACTACAATTTATGCTACAAGTAGTACTACTATTGATACTACTACTACTACTATAACTACTACTACTGCTACTAACGCTACTACTACTACTACAATAATGACTACTACTACTTCTACTACTATTACTACTTTTGCCAGTATGACTACTATATTATTCCTATGGCTAACACTACTACTACTATAATTGCAACCACAATCGTGACTACTATAATTGGTACTGCTACTACTTCTGTGGGTACTACTATAATAGTAGTAGTAGTAGTAGCAATAGCAGTTGTAGTAGTAGTAGAAGTAGCAGCAATACTAGTAGTAGTAGCAGCAGTAGCAACAACAGCTATTGTAGTAGTAGTAGTAGTAGTAGTAGTAATCGTAGTAGTAGTAGTACTAGTGGTCGCAGTAGCATTAGTAGTTGTGCTTGTAGTAGCTATAGTAGTAGTAATAGTCGTAGCAGTACTAGTAGTAGTAGTAGTCATAGTAGTAATAGTAGTAACAGTAGTAGTACTAGTAGCATTAGTAGTAGTAGTAGTAGTAGTAGCAGCAGCAAGAACAACAGTAGTAGTTATCATAGCAATAGCGCTAGTTATGGTAGCTATAGTAATAGTAGTAGTACCAGCAACAACAGTAGTAGTAGTAGTAGTAGCAGCAGTAGTAGTGGTAGAAGTAGTACTAGCAGCGGGATTACTAGTAGTAGTAGTAGTGGCAATTTCTACAGTTCCAGCAGTAGTACCAGTAGTAGCAGTAGCAGTTATGGTAGTGGTAGCAATAGTACCAGTAGAAGTAGTAGTTGTTGAAGTAGTAGCAACAGTAGTAGTAGAAATAGTAATAACTAAAGTAGCAATAGTGGTAATATTAGTGGTCATAGTAGTAGTAGTAGCAGTAGAAGTAGTTGCATTAGTAGTAGTAGTACTAGTAGTAGAAGCAGTAGTTGCAGCAGTGGTAGCAGCAACAACATTAGTAGTAGCGGTGGTAGCAGCTACAATAGTAGTAGTAGTAGTAGTAGTAGTAATAGTAGTAGAAGCAGTAGATGTAGCAATCATAACAGCAACAAGATTAGTAGTAGTGGTAGTAGCAACTGTAGTAGTGGGAGTAGTGGTTGTTATTGTTGGAGTAGTAGTAGTAGTAGTAGTAGTAGTAGTAGTAGTAGTAGTCGCAGTAGTAATAGTAGTAGCAGTAGTAGTGCTAGTAGTAGAACTAGTAGCCATAGTAGTTGTAGTAGCTGTTGGATCTATTATAGTAGTTGTAGCAATAACACTAGTTATGGTAATTGTAGTAGTAACAGTAGTACCAACAATAATAGTAGTAGTAGTAGTAGTAGTAGTAGTAGTAGTCGCAGTAGCAGTAGTAGTGCTAGTAGTAGAACTACTAGCCATAGTAGTTGTAGTAGCTGTTGGATCTATTATAGTAGTTGTAGCAATAACACTAGTTATGGTAGTTGTAGTAGTAACAGTAGTACCAACAATAATAGTAGTAGTAGTAGCAATAGCAGTAGTACCAACAATAATAGTAGTAGTAGTAGCAATAGCAGTAGTAGTGGTAGTAGTAGTACTAGTAGCAAGATTAGTAGTCGTAGCAGTAGTGGTAGTTGCTACAGTAGTAGCAGTAGCAGGAGTTATAGTAGTAGTAGTAGTTGCAGCAGCAGTACTAGTAGTAGTAGTAGCAGTTGTGATAGTGGTAGCAATAGTACCAGTAGAAATAAAACTTGTAAAAGTAGTAGCAATAGCAGTAGTAGTAATAATAATAGAAATAGCAATAGTAGTAGTATTAGTGGTAGTAGTAGGAGCAGCAGTAATGGTTACGTTATTAGTAGTAGTAGTAATAGTAGTAGAAGCAGTAGTTGCAGAGGTAGTAGTAGCAACAGCATCAGTAGTTGTGGTAGCAGAAGCTGCAGCAGTAGTAGTTATAGTGGTAGTAGTAGTAATAGTAGTAGAAGTAGTAACTATAGCTGTCGTAGTAGCAGCAGCATTAGCAGTACATTTAGTAGCAGCTGTAGCAGTAGCAACAATCGTAGTAATAGTAGTAGTACTAGTACAGTAGTAGTAGTAGTAGCAGTAGTAGTATTAGCAGTAGTAGTAGTAGTAGCAGCAGCAGCTGCAGTAGTGGTAGTAGTAGCAGTTCTAGTTGTAGTAGTAATAGTAGTAGTAGTAGTAGTAGTAGTAGTAGTAGTAGTAGTAGTAGTAGTAGTAGTAGTAGTAGTAGCAGTAGTAGCAATAGTAATAGTAGCAGTACTATTAGTAGGAGTACTAATAGTGGTAGTAGTAATAGTAGTTATAGTAGTATTAGTAGCAGTAGTGGTAATAGCAGTAGTAGTAGTAGTAGTAGTTGCAACAGCAACACTGGTAGTATCGATAGCAATTATAGTTGTGGTAGCAGTAGTACCAGCAAAAGTAGTAGTTATACTAGTAGTAGCAATCGTAGTAGTAGTAGTAGTAGTAACAATAGTGACAATAATAGTAGTAGTATTAGTAGTAGTAGTAGTAGTATTAGTAGCAGAGTTGTTGTTGCAGGTGTAGTAGCAACAATATTAGTAGAAGTAGCAGTATTTGTAGTTGTGATAGCAGTAGATGTAGTATTAGATGTAGTCATAGTAGTAGTAGTAGTAGTAGTAGTAGTAGTAGTACGAGTTGAAGTAGGATTAGTCGTGGTAGAAGTAGTAGTAATAGGAGTAGTTGTAGTAGTAGTCGTAGGAGTAGGAGTATAAATAGTAGTAATCATAGTAGTAGTTATTGTTGTTCGTGTTGTAGAAGTAGTTGTAGGAGTAGTAGTTGCAGTAGTAGTAGTGATAGGAGTAGTAATAGTTGTTGTAGTAGTAGTAGCAGAAGTTGTAGCAGTAATTGGAGAAGTTGTAGTAATAGTAGTTTTAGTAGTAGTAGAGGTAGTAGTAGCAGTAGTTATTGTAGTAGTAGTAGTGGTGGTAGTAGTATTAGTAGTTGTAGTAAACGTGGTTGTACTAGTAGTAGTCATGGTAGTAGTACCAGGACGAGGAGGAGGATGTGGAGGAGCAGTAGTGGTTGTTGTAGCAGCAACAGCAGCAGCAGTAGTAGTAGTTCTAGTAGTAGTAGTAGAAGTAGATGTAGTAGTAGTAGCAGTACTACTACTAGTAGTAGTAATAGTAGGAGAGGTAGTAGTAGCTGTAGTAGTAGTAATAGTATAGTAGCTGCAACTATAGTATTAGAAGCAGTAGTTGTGGTAGTAGTCATTGTAGTTGTGGTAATAGTAGTGCCAGTAGTTGTAGTTGTTGTATTAGTAGTAGGAGTAGTTGTCATACTAGTATTTGCAGTAGTAGTAGTATTAGTAGTAGTCGTAGTAGTTGTTGTAGTAGTAGTAGTAGTAGAAGTTGGAGTAGGGGTAGTAGTAGTAGTAGGAGTGGCAAAAGTAGTAGGTGTTGCACTAGGAATTATAGTAGCAGTAGTAGTAGTAGCAACAACAGAAGTAGTAGTAGTAGCAGCTGCAGCAATATTAATAGTTGTAGTAGTAGTAGCAGCAACAGTAGTTATTGTAGTAGTGGTAGTAGTATAAATCATAGTACTAGTAGTAGTAGTAGTAATGGGACTAGTAGGAGTAGCAATAGGAGTAGTATTTGTAGTAGTGGTAGTAGTAGTAGTTGTTGTTGTTGTTATTGTTATAGTTGCAGCAATAGCAACAGAAGTTGTAATATTAGTATTAGTAGTAGTAGTAGTAGTAGTAGTTGTTGTTGTTGTTGTTGTTGTTTTTGCTATAGTAGTTGTAGAACGAGTTGCAGTAGGAGTCGTAGTAGTAGTAGTAGTAGTAGTTGGAGAGAGTAGTAGTAGTAGGAATAGTAGGAGTAGGAGTAGGAGTGGAAATAGGAGTAGTTGTTGTTGTTGTTGTTGTTGTGGTTGTAGTAACAATAGTACTAGTAATAGTAGTAGTAGTAGTAATAGTAGTAATAGTGGTAGTCGCAATAGTAGGAGTAGCAGTAGTAGTAGCGATAGTGGTAGTTGCAGTAGCAGCAATTGTAGTAATAGTGGTCATGGCAGTAATCATGGGGGTAGTAATAATAGTATTAGTACTAGTAGTAGTTGTTGTTGTTCTAGCATAAGTTATCGTGAAGGCTGTAGCAGAACTAGTAGTAGTAGTTGTTGTAGTAATAGCAGAATTGGCTATAGTAGTAGCAGAAATTATAGCCGAAATAGTAGTAGTAGTAGTAGTAGTAGTAGTAGTAGTAGTAGTAGTAGTAGTAGTAGCAGTAGTAGGAGTAGTAGCGGTAGTAGTAATAGTAGTTGTTGTTGTTGTTGTACCAGTAGCAGCAGCAGTAGTAGTCCTAGCAATTGTACTTGTTGCGGTAGCAACAGTAGTAGTAGTACCGGCAACAACAGTAGCTATAGTAGTAGTAGTAGCAGGATTATTACTTGTAGTAGTAGTGGTAGTAGCTACAGTAGAAACAGCAGTAGTGGTAATAGTAACAATAGTCGAAGTAGTAGTAGTTGCAGCAGTAGTACTAGTTGTAGTAGTTGCAATTATAGTAGTGGTAGCAATATTACCAGCAGAAGTATTAGTTGTGGAAGTAGTAGCAACAAAAGCAGTACTAATAGCAAAAGTGGTAGTAGCAACAATAACAATACTGGTACTATCAATAGCAATTATAGTAGTAGTAGCAGTAGTACCAGAAAAAGTAGTAGATGTAGTAGTAGTAGCAAAAGAAGTAGTAGTAGTAGTAGTAACAATAGCGACAATAATAGTAGTAGTAGAAGAGTAGTTGTTGCATTAGTAGTAGCAGCAGTAGTAGTTCTAGGAGTAGTAGTAGTAGTAGTAGTAGTAGTAGTAGTAGTAGTAGTAGTTTTAGGAGTAGTACTAGTAGTAGTAGTAATAGTAGCTGTCGTAGGAGGAGTTGGGGCAGGACTAGTAGTAGTCATAGAAGTAGTAGTTGTTGTTCTTATTGTAGAGAAGTAGTAGGAGTAGTAGTAGGAGTAGTATTATTAGTTGAAGTAGGAGTAGCAGTAGCAGTAGTAGTAGTGTTATTAGGAGTACTAGTAGTAGGAGTAGTAGTAGTATAAATCAGAGGAGTAGGAGTAGGAGTTGGAGAAGTCATAGTCATCATAGTATTAGTTATTGTTGTTGCTGTTGGAGTCGTAGTAGGAGCCGAAGCAGCCGTAGTTGTAGTAATAATAGCAGCAACAGCAGTAGTAGCAGCAGCAACAACAACAACAATAATAGTAGTAGTAGCATGAGTAGTAGGAGTAGGAGTAGGAGACGTAGTAGTTGTAGTAGTAGGAGTTGGGGGTAGAAATAGAAGTAGTCATAGTAGTAGTAGTAGTTGTTGTTGTTGTTGTTCAAGTAGTAATAGTAGTAGTTGTTGTTATTGTTGTTGCTATCATATTAGTAGTAATTGTAGTAGTAGGAGTAGTAGTAGTAGTAGTTGTTGTTGTTGTTGTGGTTGTAGTAGTGGTAATGGTGGAAGTAGTAGTAGTAGCAAGGGTAGTAGTAGTAGTTGTTGTTGTTGTCATCATATTAGTGGTAGTAGTAGTAGTAGTAGTAGTAGCAAGCGTAGTAGTAGTAGTAGTAGCAAGGGTAGTAGTAGTAGTAGTAGTAGCAAGGGTAGTAGTAGTAGTAATTGTTGTTGTTGTAGTAGTAGAAGTTGTAGTAGTAGTTGTAATAGTAGTAGTGGTGGTGGTGGTGCTGGTAGTTGTTGTAGTAGTAGTAGTAGCTATAGCAGTTGTTACAGTAGTAGTAGTAGTAGGAGTGTTTTGAGCATTAGTATTAGTGCGACTAGTAGTAGCAGTTGTAAGAGTAGTAGGAGCAGTATTAGCTTTTGCAGTAATCATATTAGTATTAGTAGCAGCTACCGCAGCAACAGTATTAGTAGTAGATATAGTGGTAGTAGTAGTAGTAGGAGTGTAGTAGTTGCAGTAGTTGTTGGAGTAGTAGTCGTAGAAGTAATAGGAGTGTTTGGAGTAGTAGTACTGGTAGGAGTAGTAGTAGTACTAGTAGGAGGAGCAGTAGTAGTTGTGGTAATCGGAGTTGTAGTAGTAGTACCAGCAGTAGTAGTATTTTCAGTAATATTCGAAGCAATAATAGTAGAAGTAGTAGTAGCAGTAGTAGCTATTGCAGTAGTAGTAGTGGTAGGTGTAGCAGTAACAATAGGAGTTGTTGTTGTAGTAGTAGCAGCAGTTGTAGCAGTAGCGCTAGTTGTAGTAGTAGTAGTAGTTGTAGGAGTAGTAGTAGTAGTAGTAGTAGTATTATTAGTAGTAGTTGTAGTATTGGTGGGAGCAGTAGGTGTAGTTGCAGTTTTAGCCGTAGTAATAATAGTAGGAGTAGTAGTAGTAGCGAAAGGAGTTGTTGTAGTAATGCTAGTAGTAGTAGTAGCAGTAGTATTAGTAGTAGTA
>RXID01014826.1:345038-487148 GCA_005019695.1 Trichopus zeylanicus subsp. travancoricus | reverse complement strand
GCCCGGCCTCCGGCTCCGCTCCGCCGCCGGCCGCCGCCTCCGCTCCCGCGGCCGGCCTGCCGGCCTCCTCCTCCGCTCCCGCCCGCGCGACGGGGTGTTATTTGCAAAAATTCGAATTTCGGGGACTTATCTGTAAATCAGAATAATTTCCGGGGGTTTATTTGTAAAAATTCGAATTTGGAGGACTTTTTTGTAAATCTGAGTTCTTTCGGGGTGTTATTTGCAAAATTCCGAAATCCGGGGGGTTAGATATAAAAAATAAGTTTTTAGGGGTGTATGTGTAAAAATAACCAGGGGTAAAATCGGAATTTTTTGGCAAAATTTTGATTAAATAACAATCAGGGGGCTGTGGGTAAATATCGGCGAATTTGAGGGGGGTGGGGGTAATTACGAAAATTACGGGGGGTTAACCGTAATTAAGGCTAATTACGGGGGGTCACCCGTAACTATCCCAAAGTTAAATGAGGAAAAAATAAGAAAGGAAGAAAATGTTGGATAAAAAAAAAAAAAGAAGAGCTTAAGTGTTGTAGCAAAAGAACGAAAGTAATGAAGAAAAAAATTTAAAAAATTGCTAAAAAGGCAAATATATGTTTTGGTCTCAATTTTTGTGCCCACACCAATAGTTTAGGATTGGTTGGTGGGCTTATTTAAAAATTACTTTCGGATTAAGACCAGTTTGTAAATTCATTGAATATCTATTTGGATTAAGGTCAACTTGTAAATTCGCTGAACATCTATTCAAATTAAAATTAACCCATGGACTCGCTGATTATCTATCTAGAATAATGCCAGCCTGCGAGCTTACTAAATATTTATTTGGATTAAGCCTAGTCTGCATACCCATCGAATATTTATTCAAACTAAGGTTAATTTGCGAGCTCGTTAAACGTCTTTTCAGAATAAGACTATTTGTTGAGCTTACCAAACATCTATTCATATTAAGATCAGTTCGCAGACTCATCAAATATCTTTTTGGATTAAAGCCAACTTACAAGCTCGTCAAACTTTTATTCGAAGTAAGACTAACTTACGAGCGCCCCGTATGTTTATTCTGAATAAGGCAAGGTTACGAACTAAGGTCAACCCATAGGCTCGCCATACATCTATTCGGATTAAGACCAGCTTGCAAGCTTGTCAAATATCTATTTAAACTAAAGTCAACTTACAAATTCACCAAACATCTATTCAAACTAAGATCAACTCATGGGCTCACTAATCATCTATTTGAATTAAAGTCAGTTTGTGAACTCGCTAAGCGTCTAAATCAAAGTCAACTTGTGAGTCCATTGAAAATCCAAATTGACGTAAAGCTAATTTGTGGGCTCACCCAAAATTATCAAACAGCTCGAGGGTTCTCAAACTAAATCGATTAAGGTAAATCAATTAAATTAAAAGTAATCCAATCATGTTAAACAAATAAAATTATATTGACTCAGATGAATCATTAAATAGACTTAGTCAATTAAATTAACGGACTAAAACCTAAATTGAACTAGACCCAAAACTAAATTAAGACAATCCAAATCAAATTGATTCTGACCCAACCCCAATCGGGTTCAAATTGGGTTAATCCAAAATTAAATTAAATTTGAACTAAACCCTAATTAGGTCAAATCAAATTCGAATCAAATCCTAATTAGGTTAAATCAAATCCAAACCAAACCCTAATTAGGTCAAGTCAGATTCAAATTTAGACCAAAACTAGGTCGAGCTTAAATCAAAAGTAAGTTGAATCCAAATTGACTTGTACTCGAACCCAAATTCATTAAGATTCAAACCCAAACTTAATGAGAGTCCAACATGTGTCAAACCCAAACTCACTAACGAGTGGAGTAAGGATCCACTAAGAACTCATTAAAGATTGGATCTAAAATCCATTAAGGATCCATTAAGAATCCACTAAGGGTTGGATCCAAACTCCATTAAAGATCCATTAAGAACCCATTAAGGGTTGGATCTAAGATCCATTAAGGGTTATTAAAAATCTATTAAGGATCAGATCTAAAATTCATTAAAAATCCATTAACAACCAATGAAGGGTCGGATCCAAAATCCAATAAAGATTTATTAAGATCTCATCAAAAGTCAGATCCAAGATCCATTACAGACCCATAAGAACTTATTAAGGTTTGGATTCAATATTCATTAAGAATCTGATAAGAATCCATTGAGGGCTCAACAAAATATCGAATCTGACCCAAATTAAATCAAATCAAACTCAAATCAAAATTAAGGTCTGAATATTGAACTAAATCAAGTCATGAAGTTATCACAATACCTCATTAGTTAATAAAAATACTTCAAATCAAATGAAGTTATTACCAATGCCTTATTGGCTAATGGAAATACTTCAAATCAGATAAAATTATCGCCAATATCTCATTAGCTAATGGAAATACTTCATATTAAATGAAGTTATCACCATTGCCTCATTAGCTAATGGAAACACTCCATTCCCAATAGAAGTTATCGCTAATGCCACCAGGCTAGCAAAAACACTTCAATCTAAGGAGGTTATCACCAAAGTTTAGGACTATTGGAAACATCTTAAACTCCCCATTCTCCTTTCATGTTCTACCAAATGATGCCACCAAATAGAATCACCAACGTCCACTAAAGACCAAGTCAAGACCCATCCTAATCAAACTTCATATAGTCTAATATACGAGAGCAAGGCAGTAGCGTGCATCAAGTGCATTTCCCACTCCCTCTTTTCCTTTTTCCTTATGGTTTCTTTAATTTCATATTAGAATTCATTGTAGAGTGAGAGTATACTCTTAATTAAATCATGTATTCCTTACTTTAACTTATCAAATAATTCTTTCTTCCTTTCTTTTGTGTCTCTATTTTATTAATTAGGTATCTCGCTTTAAGAGGCTCTTAATAATCATTTGGGTAGTTAACAATAGGGGCTTGCACCTATTGAAAGTCATATTTTCATAATACTTGATTGCACACTTAAACCATCATATTTTTTTTATCTGTTAATTTAAGATTGCTTACTAGGATCTTTGTTATTCGGGGTAGTCAATTTTGATACTTTTGGCTAAGCCAACCCAAAAGTTATTTATAATGCCTTAAATATAGTCAACAATAAACCAATGAGACCATGGATTATCAATCAAATGAAGTCAACTAACTGTAAGCTCAAAGTTATCGGCCACACTTCAAAGTCAAGCCAAAAGTCATTGGTTAGCTTGGTAAAACCAACCCAAAAAGTTATTAGTCATGTCTCAAATTTAATCAACAATATGCCAAGGAGGCTGTTGATTATCAATCAAATGAATCAACAGACAGCACACTAAAACCTTAGAATACTCTTCAAAGCTAAATTAACTCAAAATCCATTGAGATGCTTGGCTAAGCGAACCCCAAAAGCAGTTGGTTATGCTTAAATTTAATTGCCAACATGCCAATAAGGTTGATAATTATCAATCAAATGAAATCAACTAACAGCATGCTCAAAGTCATTGGCCACACCTCAAATATAAGCCAATTTCAAACCCGTTGGTGACACTTGACTAAACCAACCCTAAAAGCTATTGGCGATGTCTCATACTTGATCAATAATATAGCAATGAAGCTATTAACTATCATTCAAATGAAGTTAACCGATAACACACTCAAAGCCATCAGTCACACCTTAAAGCCAAGCCAACTAAAAAACTATTGTTGATGCTTAGTTAAACCAACCCCAAAACCCATTGGTAATGCAACAAACCTGATAACAACATGCCAAGAGATCATCAATTACCAATCAAATAAAGTCAACCAATAATGCACTCGGTGTTATTAGCTACAATTCAAAGATAAACTAACTCAAAAGCCATTGGTGATGGCTCAAATATAATCAACAACATGCCAATGAGGCCATCAATTATAAATCAATCAAAGTCAACCAACAACATGCTAAGAGCCAACAGTCACACTTCAAACTAAGACAACTCAAAAGCCATTCATGATGAAAGCTAAGCCAACTCAAAAGCCAATCATGATGCTTGGCAAAGCCAACTCTAAAAGTTGTTTGTCATGCCTCTAATTTAACTGACAACATACCAAAGAGGCTGTCAATTATCAATCAAACAAAGTCAACCAACAATATATTGAAAGCCATCGACTACACTTCAAAGCCAAGCTAACTCAAAATCTATTGGTAACATATGGCTAAGCTAACCCCGAAAGCTAATTTGATTGGCAACATGGCAATAAGGCCATCAATTGTCAATCAAATGTAGTCAACAGACAGCACCATCAAAATCGTCAACAACACTTCAATGCTAAGCCAACTCAAAAGTCATTGGTGATGCTTGCTTAAGCCAACCCTAAAAGTCGTTAGTGATGCCACAAACTTAATCAACAACATGCCAATAATGCCATTAATTGTCAATCAAATAAACTCAACCAATAGCACACTCAAAGCTATAGGTCACACTTCAAAGCTAAGTCAACTCAAAAGTCATTGTGGTGCTTAGCTCAAGCAACTCCAAAAGCCATTAGTGATGGTACAAACATAATCAAAAACATGCCATATGGCCTTTGATTATCATTCAAATAAAGTCAACTAATAGTACACTCAAAGCCATCGTCCACACTTTAAAGCTAAGCCAACTCAAAAGCCATTGGTGATGCTTAGTTAAGCTAACCCCAAAAGCCATTGGTGATGTCTCAAACTTAATCGACAATATGCCAATGAGGTTGTCGATTATTAATTAAATAAAGTCAACTGATATTATGCTCAAAGCCATCAATCATACTTCAGAGCTAAGCTAACTCTAAAGTTATTAGTGACACTTGGCTAACGCAACCCCAAAAGCCCTGGGTGATGCTTCAAACTTAATCAACAACATGCCAATGAGGTCATTAATTATCAGTCAAATAATGTCAACCGACAATATGCTCAAAGCCATCAGCCACACTTCAAAAGCCGTTGGTGATGTCTCAAACATAATTGATAACATACCCATGAGGCATCAATTATCAATTAAATAAAGCCAACCAATAGCTTGCTCAAAGTCATCAATCACACTTCAAATCTAAGACAACTCAAAAGCCGTTGTTGACACTTGGCTAATCAAAATCCGAAATTGGTAACACCTCAAATTTAATCGGCAACACGCGCTTGAGGCCATCGATTATCAATCATATGAAGTCAACTAATAGCACACTCAAAGCCATCGGCCACACTTCAAATCTAAGTCACACTCAAAAGCCATTGGTGATACTTGGCTAGGCTAACCCAAAAGCTATTGGTGAAGCCTCAAAGTTAGTCAACAGCCCTCCAATGAGGCCGTTGATTATCAATCAATTGAAGTTAACTAATAGTATGTTCAAAGCTATCAGTCACACTTCAAAACTAAGCCAACTCAAAAGTCATTGGTTACACTTGGCAAAGCCAACCCCAAAACCATTGGCCACGTCTCAAATTTAATCGATAATACACAAACAAGGTCATTGATTGTCAATCAAACATGGTCAACCGATAGCATGCTAAAATTTGTCAACCACACTTCAAATATAAGCTAACTCAAAAGTTGCCGGTAACACTTAGCTAAGCCAACCCCAAAGTCATTTGTAACACCTCAAATTTAATTGCCAACATGCCAATGTGGTTGATAATTATTAATCAAATGAAGTCAATCGACAACATACTCAAAGTCATCGGCCACACTTCAAAGCTAAGCTAACTCAAAAGTCATTAGTGACACTTAGCTAAACCAACTTCTAAAGCCATTAGCGACACCTTAAACTTAATTGACAACACGCCATTGAGGCCATCAACTATCAATCAAATGAAGTCAACTGATAGCACATTTAAAGCAGTTGGTCATATTTCAAAGCTAAGAAAACTCAAAAGCCATTGATGATACTTAGTTAAACTAACCCAAAAAGTCATTGGTGATACTATAAACCTAATCAACAACATGCCATGAGGCCATCAATTATCAATCAAACAAAGTTAACCAACAACACACTTAAAGCCATCAATCGTACTTCAAAAATAAGTCAACTCAAAAGTGATTGGTGATGCTTAGCTAAACCAATCCCAAAGTTATTGGTGATGCTACAAATCCAATCAACAATGCACAAAGAGGTTATCAATTATCAAATCGCAAAATAAAATTAATAGAAGTCAACTAACAACACACTCAAAGCTATCAGTCGTACTTCAAAGTTAAGTCAATCCCCAAAGCCATTGGTGACACTACAAACCTAATCGACAATAAGCTAATAGGCCATCAAAAATCAAAAGAAGTCAACTAACAATAAGTAGAAAGCCGACAGTAACACTTCAAACCTTCACTAGGTCATCTGACATAAGTCAAGATAGTCAGCCACACCCATCAGCATGTTATCAACATCCACCAAGGATCAACTCAAGACCAATATAAGTTAAATTCCACTAGTTTAATCGTATGAGAGTGGGGCAGCAATGAGCATCAAAGTTTTTTTCTCACTTTATCTTTCTTATTTTCATACTCTTCATGATTATGAATTTAAATTCATTAAATTATAAAGTAAGGGTATGTCCTTACTTAAACTATGTACCTTTTTTCTCAAATTAATCAAATCATTCTTTTTTTTTGTGTCTCTATCTTATTATTTAGGTTTCTCACTTTAGGATATTTCTGATAATTATCAAGCTAATTAATAATAGGACTTGTGCCTATTAAAAGTCATATTTCCATAATATTTGATTACGCACTCAAACCACTATCAATTTTGATTTATTATTTTGAGATAGCTTTCTAAGGTCTTCGCCATTCCTGATGGTCAATTTTGATCTCACAAATTTTGGCAGGTCCAAGGGGACATAATTTTACTTCCAAGTATAGAAACCTAGCTAATATAGACACATATCAAAATAAAGAAAATTAAAAGACTGGTTTTCTATTATAAGAAAAAAAAAATGATATCATAAAGTGATTCTCTTGTTCCAATCTACACCATCATCCTAAGTGAAGGGTTTGCAATATACCTCTTCAATAAATAATCACACAGGGGCAACCAGAGTCCATATAAGTATGGATCCGTTGCGGAAAATATCGATGTCCACCACAATTCACGATATAGAGGAAGAACAGAAAAGAGGAAAAGATAGCACACATGAAATATATTTTGGGAAGACGATCCAGAGAATATTGTATTGATTAGAAGAGAAAGAGAAGATTACAACGATGGAGACAAAACTCCAATATCACTAATTCTCACAAAAGACTAAGTAGCCTGACCATCACAAGACATATTGAGAATATTGATCTATCTCTCTCTCTCTCTCTCTCTCTTTTGAAATCCTTACATCAATGGTGTATTTATAGATGTGGCCTAATGATGTTTGAGTCAAAGTAGAAGACTGACTCAAATAAAACTTCTACTAATTTAAGACTTCTAGTAGAAGATAAATCTAGATAAGGATTAGGCCCATTAAATAATTTCCTAATATAATTAAGACTATCCGGAAAATCCGGATTCGAGACACCATAAAGCCAACAATCTCCACCTTGGCTCGAATCATCTTATTCCTTGAATTTGAATCTTCAATAGATGTCTTTACCATTACCTCTTGGGATAGGATCAACGACCTTGGATATTGATCAAGTCCAAACAGAGCTTGAACTTATCAATTGGAATCACCTTCGTCAACATATCTACAGGATTTCTTGAAGTATGAATCTTTTGTAAAGAAATCTCGCCGTCTTCAATAATATCCCGAATAAAATGAAATCAGACATCTATATGCTTTGATCTGGCATGGTACATTTGGTTCTTCGCAAGGTGTATGGTGCTCTGACTGTCGCAAAAAATAGGAAGAACATGTTGAGAAAAACTCAATTTTACTCCAAACCTTTTCGCCCATAGCGCTTCATTGGCTGGGCTTATGTCGCTGCCATATCCTTCAGACTTATGTTTTTTGTTTAAAAAACCAATAATGCACAGTTAACTGTTAAGATACACCTCTAACTATAGGTCCTCCACAAAGAGTGAAAAGATAACCAGTGAGGGATCGACGTCGATCAAGGTCTCCAGCATAGTTTGAATCGACTTAGCCAATAATTTTGACCTCTTGCACTGTGTTCCTGTCGAAACATAAACCAATATTAAGAGTACCTTTGATATATCTCAATAGCCATTTCACGGCCAGCCAATGCTCTTTCCTGGATTTGTCATGTAACGACTAACAACGCTGACTGCTTGTGCAATATCAGGTCTTGTGCATACCATAGCATACATTAGACTTCCAACAGCACTTGAAACTGGGATATTCTCCATGTATGCATGCTCTTCATCTGTAGAAGGACATTGTTGAGCTGAAAGCTTGAAGTGAGATGCCAAAGGAGTACTGACGGATTTTGAATTCTGCATGTGAAAACGAGAAATAATCTTCTCGAGATATTTTCTCTGTTTAAGCCATAATTTTCCATGCTTTCGATCTCGATCAATCTCCATACCGAGAATCTTCCTTGCAGCACCTAAATCTTTCATCTCAAATTCCTTTTTCATTTTAAACTTTAAATCATTCAGTAGAGATATGTCTTGAGTAGTGATAAGCATATCATCAACATAAAGAAGTAATATAATAAATGAGTTATTGGCATGCATCTTAAAATAAACACAGCAATCATGATTGCAGTGAATGAAATCTTGTCCCAGCATAAAACTGTCAAACCTTTTATACCATTGCCTTGGAGACTGTTTCAAACCATAAAGTGATTTGTTCAATTTACAGACAAAATTTTTCTTGCCTTCTTGGATGAACCCTTCAGGCTGTTGCATAAAAATTTATTCTTCTAATTCTCCATGCAGAAAGGCAATTTTGACATCAAGCTGTTCTAACTCAAGATTATGAAAAATAACTAAAGCAAGTAGAAAACGAATAGATGTGTGTTTAACCACAGGAGAGAAAATTTCATTAAAGTCAACACCCTCCTTTTGTGAATACCCTTTTGCAACTAAACGAGCCTTGAATTTAACACCATCTATCTCAGAGAAATCATCTTTCTTTCAAAATACCCACTTGCAACTAATTGCTCTTTTACCTTCTGGTAATTTCACCAGATCCCAAGTATGGTTCTTTTGAAGGAAATCCATCTCTTCATTCATAGCAGCTTGCCACTGAGAAGAATTCTTATTCTACACTGCTTCTTTATAGGAAGAAGGATCACCATTGTCAGTAACTAAAGCAAAAGCTACCATATCTTCAAAACCATACCTCTCAGGTGGCTTTATTTTTCTTTGAGATCTTCGAAGTGGAGACTTTTCAGAAACTTGATTCTTAGAATTTTCTTGAGAGTTGGGCATATCCTGAATATCTTCTTCTGAAGGAACTACATGCTCCACCTCCACTTGCATTATATCATTAGGATCTTTCTTGAGAGATGTTAGCATAACACTTTCATTAAATACTATGTCTCTCTCAATAATTACATTTGAAATAGTAGGATCCCACAAACGATAGCCTTTGACGCCTTTGGCATAACCCAGGAAAATACACTTTTTGGAACGTGCATCTAACTTATCCTTGACAACATGCACATAAACAGGACAACCAAAAATCTTTAAAGAAGAATAATTTGCAGGATGACCAGTCCATACCTCTTCAGGAGTCTTGCAATTAATGGCTGTTTGAGGAGAGCGATTCACAATGAAGCATGCTGTATTGATTGCTTCTGCCCAAAAATCTTTATCAAGATTTGCTGTACTGAGCATACTACATACTTTCTCCAATAAGGTTCTGTTCATCCTTTCAGCCAAACCATTTTGTTGAGGTTTTCCTGGGATGGTAAAGTGGCGTTTGATGCCTTCATCTTCACAGTATTTGAGAAATTCTGTTGATTTGTACTCTCCACCATTATCACTTTTAAGGTTTTTGATTTTTCTACCAGTCCTTTTTTTAACTGAAGTTTTCCACCATTTGAAAACAGAAAATACTTCGGCTTTGTGATGCAAAAAATAAATCCACACTTTTCTGGAAAAGTCATCAATAAAACTGACAAAATAACGAGCACCAGATTTTGATGGAATAGGAGAGCACCACACATCAGAATGAATATAATCAATTAAGCCTTTAGTGCAATAAATACCGGTGTTAAACTTTACCTTGGACTATTTATCATAGAGGCAATGCTTGCAGAAATTCAATTTGCATGAGTTGAGGCCTTTCAGTAATTTTCTTTTGTTGAGCTCACTTAAACCTTACTCACTCATATGACCGAGACGCATATGTCATAAGTGGGTCATATCAGAAGAAGAGGCCTGAGAAATTGTTGTTCCACCTGCAACGATTTTTCCTACTAACTCATACAAATTTTCATGCTTTAGGCCCTTCATCACTATCAATGAGCCTTTAGCAACCTTAAGAACTCCACCTTCAGCAAAATACTTATAACCAGCAGAATCCAAAGCACCCAAAGAGATCAAATTCTTTTTCAAATCAGGAACATGTCTAACATCAGTAAGAGTTCTAATAATATTATCAAATATCTTAATTTTGATTGTTCCAATTCCAACAGTTTTGCATGGATTGTTATTACCCATCAAAACCAAACCACCATCATAGGACTTGTAGTCTTCAAACCAATCCTTATTAGGACACATGTGGTAAGAACAACCAGAATCAAGAATCCAAATATCATGGTAACAATCAAAATTAGAACTAATAGAGAGAACGTTACCCAAATTATCATCAGAACTTCCTTCAACAACTGACACTTGTTCTTTGGCTTGCTCTTTAAATTGAGATTCTCTTTCTTTCTTTGCTTTGAGCTTCCAACAATCTTTAATTGCATGTCCTATCTTCTTACAATACCTGTAATTTATTTCTTTGGATTTGGATCTAGAACGACCTGTCCTTGATCTTTCTTTGGTACGACCTCTGACAATTAATGCTTCTGAGTGTGACACATCCCCTTTAATCTTTTTCAAATATTCATTAGATAGAAGGGCAGCAGAAATATCATCAAATTTCAAATCCTTTTCATACATGAGAGTAGTTTTAAGATTCTCAAGAGAAGGAGATAAAGACGATAATAAAATAATTATCTTGTCTTCATCTTCAATTCTAACATCAATGCTTAACAATTGAGAGACAAGTTTATTGAAAGCATTAAGATGATCAACTATATTCATACCTTCTGTCATTCGAAAATTGAATAACTTCTGCTTTAAATAAACTCGATTTGAGATAGACTTGCTCATATACTGTTTCTCCAGCTTTTTCCATAACTCTGAAGGTGATGTTTCATCAAGAAACGGATAAAGTACCTCATCGGTGAGACTAAGGATGATTGTGCTATGTGCACTAGCCTTTTGGTTTTCCCAGACACTTTTGGTGACATCTTCAGGCTTGACGTTCTCCAATGTGTGTCTCAACCCTTGTTGAGTAAGAATTGCACGAACTCTTACTTGTCAAATAGGAAATCCTTGCTTTCCATTGAATTTCTCTATATCGAACTTCGTAGTAGACATATTGAACCAAGCTCTGATACCACTTGTTGCGGAAAATATCGATGTCCACCACAATTCACGATATAGAGGAAGAACAGAAAAGAGGAAAAGATAGCACACAAGAGATATATTTTGGGAAGACGATCCAGAGAATATTGTATTGATTAGAAGAGAAAGAGAAGATTACAACGATGGAGACGAAACTCCAATATCACTAATTCTCACAAAAGACTAAGTAGCCTGACCATCACAAGACGTATTGAGAGTATTGATCTATATATATATCTCTCTCTCTCTTTTGAAACCCTTACATCAATAGTGTATTTATAGATGTGGCCTAATGATGTTTGAGTCAAAGTAGAAGACTGACTCAAATAAAACTTCTACTAATTTAAGACTTCTAGTAGAAGATAAATCTAGATAAAGATTAGGCCCATTAAATAATTTCCTAATATAATTAAGACTATCTGGAAAATCCGGATTCGAGACACCATAAAGCCAACAGGATCAACTCCTTACCTCCCATCTAGGGGTCAAAGACCTCTGATTCAGGGGGCAAAGGCCCTCCACCAAGGAAGCAAAAACCAAGTCCACTCAAGAGGCAAAGGTTGAGTCTGTCCAGAGGGGAAAAAAAATCAAATTTCATTATGCCAAATCTCAATGACAAGATAGAGGACCCATTGGCACAAACTAGGGCATTGGTCTTTCAAAGACTAAGCACTAGATAAAAGTCAACTTTTGACTGCCTACAACATACCAAAGGAAGGATCAACAAGGCATTCGATCAACTTCGAGACCCCAAATTGAAGCCAAAGCTAGATTCTACAATCCCCACCTCCAATGCTATAAGGGCTAAAGGAGACCAATGGAAGAATGCATGTTTAACCTTCTTTAGCTAAAAAAAGGGCAACGCCATCTTCTAACATGAGAATAATTAATCGACAAGTAAGTAAATCCAAGAAAAAGGATACTCACATCAAATCTATAATACAGAAGAGTCAAAAGGTTACATGAGCTTCAAAAGCACAAAAAAAAAATGTCTAACCTATGATGGAATGCCTAGTCAAATCAAAACTAACTAGCCAAATATGTATTCCATACTTCTCAAGGTAAAACATAAAACAAAATATTTTAAGAGACATAAATAAAAAGTTCTCTTAATGCTTAGGTGAATTGCCTTCTGTCTTAAAGATAAAGCGTCTAAAAATGAAAGACTAATATTTGAAGCAAAGGATGGTCGATGATGATATATGGTGGAATTACGGTTCCTACACCTCCCACACCCACTGACACCCTAAGTTAACTTCAGTAATACAAGCCTAAAAATATAATGATCAATCTGCAAGTAACTAGAAACCTATTAGTAAAGTTATTTGAAACATAAAAGTGTAATAATCAAAAGGAAACCCCTTGGGAATCTCCTCCTAGAGGTAATAAATCACCTCTCAGATGAACAATAGGAAATAAAGTCCTAAATAGACAAATCTCAAACAAAAAATCAAACCAAGAGAGGTAGACAAAGAGTAAGAACCGGTTGGCTTTTGTGAGCTTACAAACCTTGGATCTTCAAAAGAAGAATCAAATTGATAAGTCAAAAAAGGACGCAAAAAAAGAAAGAAAAAACTAAAAAGGAGAAAATTGGATCGCATACAAAAATTAGAAGGACTAACCAGCCTTATCTCAGAATATTATTGACCAAGAAAGATCATCCAAAGAATAAGTATTAGATGACATCTATGAGTCTATACATCTTGGAAATTAAGGTTAAGCAAAATTCAAGATCAAAGCTAAAATCAAAGAAATAATAACCAGTAGGAACATGGTGAAAGAAGTGAAATCACAAAAAAAATAGATTTCTGAAGAAAATATTGCACTAGAAAAAAGGTGTAAGAGGAGGCAATTGGTGACCTACCACATTCTGAGACCAAATCATTCTTAAACTTCAATAAACCAAATCAAGTAGGAAGTCTTAATTAAAGATAACATGATATATTACTTGTCTACTAAAACTTTTTTCAAAAACACTTATGCTTTCCATCATTCACTTCTTCCATCATCACATCAAAGCAAAAAAAGAGAGAGAATATCACTTCATAAGATTACTTCTCTCAAATCTCATTCACCAATCTGGCATTTTAGAAGATGAATTGTTAGCATGAGGCACTATAGTTTGACAAGCACAAATCAAGATATCTGCTCACTGATTTAGCTGATTGCTAGAGTATGTCCTATTCCAACATGCCAATATGACATTATAGAAAACAAGCCTCACAAAAATAGCAACTTTCTACACTATTCTTTATTCTACTAAGACATGGTATGGATGACAAGGTGAAGAAGCTTCAAGGTTCTCTCAAGATAACCCTTTAACAAATCAAAGTCAAGTTTCTTGGACCAACTGGTCAAGTCATTAACCACCACCTAAAGTGATTAAGATTGGGGGTAGATCTTCCCCTTTAAACCCCAATTTTGGGCCCACTCTAAAATAGGTCAGGATCTCTTCTCCCAACCATTATCAAGTGGTAATCTTTCCATTATGGATGCAAGACTCTACCCTATTGAAAAAGGAAAGTGGAACTCCTTCTGATCAAAATATGATATTTTCCTTAAGCACCATGCACTTTTGCTATTCTATGCAAGGATGAAAATAAGAAATGCTCACATCTAAAGTATTTGAGCTCATACAACAACTCTCTCTTCCAAAGAGCACATGGCAAGGAGAGGGGGCATATTGACCAAGAATCCTCTATAAATGTTCAATCAAATAAGTAATCAATCCTCTTTTAAAAGGAGATGGGGAAAGTAAAATAAAGTATTGTTTCATTTGAATGTTGAAGTATTTGAAGTGAAAAATTAATTCATCGGGCTAACACCAAGTAAGATTTCATTCTCACTCCATTTAAAGATTGCGGATAAAAAAATTATAATCCTCTCATCAAAGGCTCACCAAGGTGACATGTAATCGAGGGATCAAAACACAAAATTGATCAAGGATTCTCCCTCCACCTCAAAATAGTAGGGGACATGGCAATTTTTTTCCAATGCTTAAAAGGTAAGTTAAGTGAATAATTAAGATGTCAGTTGATGTGACATCCATAGGGACATGTGATGTTATCCTTTGACCCATAATCCATAACATCAAGCCAAAAGTCATGGAATTTTTAACAAAGACTTCGAGTATACCACTTACATAGTAGTAAAATTAAACATGGCATCCTAAAATGCCAAAAGAAGCTTACCACCTCCAATATGTTGAAATTAAACTTAACACCTTCAAAGTGATGGAATCAAGTGGATTGCCTCCAAAATGTTAAAATTAAATACTTCATTTATGGGGATTGAAAATTTAAACATGTTATCTCTATCTTGGTGAAACCAAAGTAGCAAGTTTTGAAAATAGCTAAAGTCTATTTTGTGTGGTGATCAACCTCGCATCTACATGGCAAATCAAGTCCACTTTCAAGTGGCTAACAAAGTCCATTTTGCATGGTGATTAAACCCACATCTTCATGGCAATCAAATCCACTTTCAAGTGGCAAATTAATTCCATTTTGTGTGGTGATCAAAGTCGCATCTTCATAAAAATCAAGTCTACTTTTAAGGGGTAAATTAAGTCTATTTTGCAAGCCAATTAAGCTCATATCTACATGAACAATCAATTCACACTTTCAAGTAACAAATTAAGTCCATTCTGCATTGGCAATTAAACCAGCATTTGAATGGCAAATGAAGTCCACTTCTATATGGCAAGGTAAGTCCATTTCACATGGCAATCAAGACTATATTTAAATGAAAATTTGAGTCCACTTACAGATAGCAAATTCAATCCACTTTCACATGATGATCAAGCATGCCTTTATGTGAGGAGCTAAGTCCACTTCTACATTACAAACAAAGTCCATCATGTATGGTGATCACATCTACATCGACGTGTAAATTAAGTCCAATCTCACATGACAGATCTTGTCTATTTTGTGAGGTGATCAAGTTCGCATCTATATGGCAAATTAATTTCACTTTCAAGCTGCTAACAAAGTCTATTTTGCATGGTGATCAAACCTGCATCTTCATGGCAATTATGTCCACTCTCATATAGTAAATTTAATTCACTCCCACATGGCGATCAAGCCTGCTTTTACATGGTAACAAATCTATTTTTATATAGTGAATCAAGTCCATCTTGTGTTGTAATTGAGCCCACTTTCATATGGCAGATTTAATCTATTTTTGCATGGCAATCAAGTATACTTTTATGTAGAGAACCAAGTTTACTCTCATGTGGTAATTCAAATTCAGTTTCATATGATAAACTAAGTCCACTTTCATATGGCAAACCTAACCCATTTTGAGTAGCAATTAAACCTACAATTAAGTGGTAAATCAAGTTTATTTTCATATGGCAGACTATGTCCATTCCTACATGGTAATTTGGAATACTTTTCATATGGCAATTCAAGCCCATTCCCATCTAGTAAATCTAATTCACTTTCACATGGCAATTAACTTTTATGTGAAGAACCAAGTCTACTTTCATATGGCAAACCAAATCCACTTTCATGTGGAAAGCTAAGTCCACCTCTACATAGCGAAGTCTATCATGTATGGTGATCAAATCTGTATCTACATAAAGAGTTAAGCCCACTTTTGCATAGAAAACCAAGTCCATTATTATAATAAACAAAATTCATTTTACATGGTATCAATTCCATATTTGAATGGCAAATTGAGCCCACTCTTATTTGGTAATTCAAGCCCATTCTATATGGCAATCAGGCCAATATTTACATGGCAAGCCAAGTCTACTTACACGTGGCAAGCAAAGTCCACCTTCATGTGACAAATTTAATCCATTTTCGCAAAACAACCAAGTTTATTTTTTTTACATGAAAAACTAAGTCCACTTCTACATAACAAAGTCTACCACACATGGTGATCAAACCTATATATATGTGGTAAATTAAATCCACTCTTATGTAGCAGATCTAGTCTATTTTGCAGAGCAACCAAGTCCACATCTACATAATGAATCCAATCCACTTCTATGTAGCAAATTCAATCCACTTTCACATAATGATCAAGCATACTTTATGTGAAGAATTAAGCCTACTCTCATATGGTAAATTAAGTCTATTTACATGTGAAAAATTCAATCCACTCCCATATGGCGATCAAGCCAGCTTTTACATGGTAAAATAAATCCACTTTCATATGATGAATTAAATCTATCTTGTGTGACAATCAAGCCTGTATCCATATAGCAAATTCAATCCACTCTCATATGGTGATCAAGCCTGCTTTCACGTGGAAAACTAAGTCCACTTTCATGTGATAAATTAAGTTCAAATTTACATAGTAAATTTAGTCTATTTCACATACTGATCAAACCCATATTTAAATGGTAAATCAAATACACTTTCACATATTAAACAAAGTCCATTTTCATGTGGTAAATCAATTGCACTTTAATATGATAAAACATGTCTACTTCCATGTGGCAAATCAAGTCCACATTCAAATAGCAAATTAAGTCCACTCTCATGTCCTCCTACATGTGGCAAGTTAAATCCATTTACACTTAGCAGATCAAATCCACTCTCATGTGGAAAGCATAATCAACTCTCAGAATGTTGGCACAGGAAAAAATATCTGAAAATTATTTGCACTATCTCCTCTTGTTGGAACTTGAGAAATAGATGAAAAGAGGGCACTTTGTTTGAGTTGATTTTGGCTAAAATTAAATCCAAATCAAAATCTAGTCAGACTAAAGACTTGTACACTAAAATATGGTTCAAATGCACTGAAGTAGTCGATCACTTGGTAAATCAATCAACCAATTCTGATGAGACAAAGACCACTATAACCCCTCTACTAATTGCCCGATTTTTCAAACCAATCAATTGATTCTAATGAGCCAAGACCAATGTAACTGCTCTATTGGTTGACCATTTCTCAAAACAATCAACCAATTTTAATGAGCCAATGGTGTAATTTCTCTATTGATTGACCAGCTCCTCAACCAGTTGTCTGATGCGGCTTTGGATTAGTGGATCAACACGATTTCTTTCGAATCTCCTTATCAATAAGGAAAGAATTCTTATCCAATCTCATCAACAATTAATATAATTTAATCAAGATTGCAATCTCAAATTATATTAATCAAGGATAAGATTCAAATCTCAAATTTTAATAAGAATCCAATCAAACCTTGAAGGATCCTCTTGGCCAATCAACAAAATTTTTACTTAAGGAAAATGCAATCTCAAAATATATCAATCAATGATATCAAGATTCAAATTTAAGATATGATTACAAAAACATAATCCAACCAAATATCAAATTCAAATCAATGATTGATTTGATTTACAGATCCACTCAGGCCTATAAAAACCTGCAAGAATCAACACAAAGGATCACAAAAATCAGCACAAATCAGACAGAGAAATGAGAGGCATCAGAGGAGTATCAGAGGAGAAGATTCAGAGGAAGGAGGAATTGGCTCGCCCTCCATTCTCAAGGCCACTCATGGCCTTGCCCGTCTCCACCATCCTCCACTACATCCTGCACCTTGTATTGTCTTTTATTACTGCTAAGGTGTCCCATGATTCCAGTATCCTCTCTTATTGGTGATGTACCCCCACCCTCACACAAGATCCTTCTCCACACTCACAGCCACCCTCAACTTCACTCATCTCCGCCACATCCACACTTGCACAACCATCATCTCTAGGCTCGCAACCACCTGTAGCCTCACTTATCTCTGCTACACCCATGTCTGTACAACCATCAATCTCACATACTTGTGTCACTGCCTCTAGTCATTTATCACCATCCATCGACCTAGGGCCAACTTGCATGCTCGCCTAAAAGTCACATTCAGCCTAAGGCCAACTTGTGGGATCGTCCCAAAGCTATTCCAACCAAGGACCAACCTATGAGCTCATCCAAAAGTTACCCTGACCAAGAGCTATCCTTTAGACTTGTCCAAAAGTCAATCTAATCTAGGGCTAGTCTACGGACTTGTCTAGAAGCCATTCAGACCTAAGGCTAGCCCACAAGATAGTCCAAAAGTTAATTCAGTCAAGGGCTAACCTGCAAACTCACCCAAAAGTTAATTTGCACTAAAGATCAATCTACAAAATCCAATCGATTTAGGGTCAATATGCAAACTCATCCAAAATTAAATACTTACTAAGCACAATTTACAAACTCATCTATGTTTGAGTCAATTTTGACCAAAAATCAAATTTAATCAAAATTTAGTCAAAATATAAAATTAAATACCACTGAATTATGGGTAAAATTTGAATCTTAATTAGACCTAAATCATAGTCAAATTTGGCTAAAAATTGTATTTAATTGGGACTTGAATCACTGTCTAATTTGGGCTCAAGCTAAAGAAAGTTGAGTGGGCCGAATATTTGGACTAAAATTGGGTCCAAAATTTAATAAATATCTAGACCAATATAAAAATTGTAAAAATCTTACAAATGGATCCTTGACCAGACTTTTGCTACAAGTAAATCCCTGGGATGAAAATTTTATGGAGAAAGTCCTTGAAATTTTTGAAATTTCAAATCAATCCTCAAAAAAATATAGGATTTGTAAATAAACTTCTCAACATTTTATATTCGCACTTTGAAAATTCTAACTTTTACAAATAAGCCTCTGAAAGTTTTTTATTTATAAATAAGTTGAAATTTTATTTAAAAAGGACTCTAGAAAATTTTTAAATTTTATAAGTATATTTTTTTTGTAAAAAGGCCCCTAGAGTTTGTAAAATTATATTTTGATCCAAATTTCTAAAAATATTTTGGAAATAATCTCCCTAAAAGTTTTGCATCTAAAAATAGTACATATTTTGAAACTTTTCATTAGGAAAACAAATCTCAATCAATTACATGTCAATCACAAGATTTTGGAAATATAATCAAATACGATCCAATTATAATTACAATCCAACAACTTTCCAAAATCGGATTAATTAGGGATTTGATCTCAATTCTTTCTCAACCTATAAAATCAACAAGAAGCAGCAACAATAGAAAAAAAGAGAATAAGGAGAAGGTTATAAAGCTATCCGAAGAGGAGGAGAGATTAGAAGAAATCATCATATAAGGTGACTTTCCCTTCTGTCCCTTTCTTTTCTCTCTAACTTTCTTCTCGGTCCTCTTTCTCCTCTGAAGAAGCGGTCACACATCCTACTCCTCTACTCCCTTGGCAAGACCCACCCATGGCTGCCTCTCCTTGTGTTGATCACCATCAGTGCTTTCATTGTCGAACCCGAGCTCCATCTTTTTCTTTTTATTTTCTTTATTTCTTTCATATTTTCTATGATTTTATATTAAAATTTATTATAAAGTGAGAGTATACTCTTACTTTAAGTCATGTATCATTTCTTAAAATCAATTGAATGCTTTCTTCTTTTTTTTGTCTCTATTTTATTAGTTAGATTTTTTACTTTGGGAGGTTTCTAATAATTATCAAGGTAATTAATAATAGGGACTTATGTCTATTAGAAGTCAATATCATCACAATACCTAATAGCACACTTGAAATTAATGCACACTTTGATTTGTGCATCAAGGTCACTCCTTGGGGATCTCTGCCATGTCGGGCCACCAAAATCGATTCCACAAATTTTGGCACACCTAATGAGACCTGATTTCTCCTTCAAATGTAGAAACTTAGCTAATGATAGAGACACTGACAAGGTAGAACTACAATTCAAGACTGATCAATTGTATTTTTTTTTATAAAAAGAAGAATCAAATAGTATCAACGAAGAACATCTCCATTCTAATATATATCATCATTCTGGGGGGCAAGACTAACTATGCATTTATCTCAATCAATGGTCACCATAGAAGCAGCTGAAGTTTATATCAAATTTGAAACCATCTTTGAGGTCGTCTAATTTAAGAAGGCACCTACTACTACATCGACTGAAGTTGTTTTCATGTAAAACCAACCTATTTTTCTCCTTCCATCAAGGAAAAGAAGACTCAATGTCATTATTTATAATGAGAAGGGCTGTTAAATCATGCCTCAACCAATGAGGATATCAGTCTTCTAGAGGCTAAGACCGAAAGGAAGCTTAGTCTTTGGTTGCCTTCACCCAACTCCTCACTGGGAATTGATGATGGCGGTTGATTCTACTAGGGTTGTTCAGCCTTCATTTGATGAGCCAAGTGATGTCAACCCCCATTTGTTCTATCTAGAGGGCTATGAATTTGGGGCCACCCAGTTGGCCCCCAAGTTCTCTCCGCCTAAGCAAGCAAGTTGCTGAGGTGTGTTTGCATGTGAAGTTTTTTCCCTCATTGAGTCGGTGGTCAAGAAAATGACCTTGGACTTGTTGAAAGATTTGCTTGGGGGTGCTGGCCCCCAAGTGTTGTGCTTGCTTGACACGTGGCAAAAGCCGGCGCGCTACCCTTCCTCTAGTGCCAAATAACGAAGTATAGAATTGGAGATAGTGATAGTTCGATCCTTCATTTGTATCAAAGGATAGAGAAGTGTGTCCTAGGAGGGTTCCAATTCAAAGGTAGACATGAAATTCAAGGATGAAGAGATGTTGTCCTGGTTGTTGTGTTCATTGGCTCATACTCTGGGTCATGGCTACATAGACTTTTACCCATGTCTTGAAAGGAGTTTGGGCTAGAGAGGGTGCCTCTCGCAAAACTCTTTGATGCTCAAGTCAGGACAAGTCTCTGATGCAATAATATGCAGTGTGGGCATTTGGACTCATTGGGGCTTATGCCGGAGTGTCTAGAACTTATGAGGTACTTAAGGTTTATGTGAGAACCAGGAAGCACGGGGCTATACCATGGTTTTGATGCTGGTACCTGAGCATGTCGGTGTTTGTATGAGAAGGAAATGCAACTTTAGTGTATGAACAATGTTTGCCAAGGAGTCCCTGGGAAGAAACACATCAAGACAATTAGAATCCCTTACCAAGGATTGGCCTTAGACTTTTATACCTGAAGAGGTGAAAGCTTCTCAAAGAAGCTCCATGGTAAAGTGTATGAATTCTGAGTTGACATATGAGAGTTCCTTATCAATAAAAGACTATTGAAGATATTTAATAGTTTGCAATGGAGGCACTCTGGAGGCTATACATACATCGTTGAGGTCTCATAATTGAAATTATCATATTGAATGTGATCTGTTGAGTGAAAACTTTTACATTAATGCAGCTACTATTATGTCTCCCTGTATTTGAGAGCAATCAGTGATGACCATAAAGGCATATCAAACTAACGATGTATTCAAGTCGTGCAAGTGATCTATCGAGTTGATGGCATGGCAAAAGGGCTTAGAGGCTTATAAGCCATTATGGTTGAGTCATTGAGACTTGATGAGTTAGGAAGGTGCTAATTTGATATTCTATCGCCCTAAAGTACTGACAAGGTAAATCAGCTGCTAACTTTGTGTATATTGGATCAAGATGGACCCGTTCAAAGGCTGGTTCACTAGATTGCGCTCCCATCAGTTATGGTGAGCGATTAAATTCAAATTAAATTTAAACTCAAATTAAAAGTCGGATTAAATTGTACCCCTCTTTGAACCAGAACTCAAATTATATTTAATCTAATCGATTTCAAGGCAAATTTAATCCGAGTTTTAATCCTCCCAACCGAACACAATTTTATATCTCCATGGTTCTGAGGAAGAAATCGGATTCTCGCGCTACCGTTGGTTTCAGATCAAACGGTTCAGCTCTACTGGATCTTGTTGGATCTGAACCGTTGGATCCAGATCCAAGGATCCGAAATTGAATCTGGTTTCTTTCAGAAGGGGTAAAGCACCTGTCTAAATTTCCGCTTGCTGGAGATCACCGGAGTGTGGAAGCAGTTCCTCCAGCTTCCTGCGTCTTCCTTTTTCTCGTCTTCTACATGGCAACTGACCTAAGCTCCGCGCGCTTCCTCGCCGCCTTCGTTGCGCTGCAACTACTTCTGTCACTCGCAGCTGCGGCATTGTTCCTTCCGACATGTGAGCGGATCGAACACCCGGCTTCCGAAATGGTCGAGGAAGTAAACAGGTACAAGATTTGCCGGTATGCACCTGCTGCGTGGATGACGACCTCCGCCATCGACGACATCTCCTTCGTGAACGCCACTCGTATGGGCTTTCGCCAGTAAGTCCGTCATCCTGGTGTTGGTTTGCGCATTTCATCATGCAACTGGCGTACACTAAGAAGAATCAAATGGAGATTCCATTTCGATGACCAAAAAATAGTTAGAAGACTTGTATCTTGATCCTTGTAGGTTGTTCGATTATATCCAAGGGAATAGCGAGTACGATGAGAAGAAAGAGATGACAGTTCCAGTAATCACTAGGTGCTCTCCAACGACGGCCCCTTCTGTGCGTCGTCGTTCTACGTGATCTTCTATGTGCCAAAGAAGAACCAGGCAAACCCGCCTCCAGATGAGGGCCTCAATTTGCACAGGTGGGGGACGGTATATGTAGCAGCGAGGCAGTTTGGGGGCTTCGTTTCTGATGGTGGCATCAGACAGGAAGCTGCTGCTCTCCGCCAGTCTCCAGGGATCCAACTGGGCTTTGATGATCGATACTTCGATATACACGGTTGCGCAGTACAATTCGCCGTTTGAATAGTGGCAGAGTCAATGAGATTATGACGGTGCTCAAGGTTGAAGCTTCTGCAATCTAAATGAACGGATGGGTGTGTTTGTCATAGTGGTTTGGAATGCTTGTACTTCTGCTTCTGCGATCAAATTCCTGAAAATTTTCACTAATTTTTAAAGTTTTTAATAATCTTTTTTATTAATTATTATTAATATAAAAAAATTATGTGGTGGATTGCACCCACATCAATCAAAAACGAGAGCTACTATTTCATATTATTACAAGAACATAGTAGTAATATATATATTTAAAAATTAAATATTATCATAAAAATATTTTTTTTTACTAATCATATATAATTATACCCAAATATTTAATCTTGATCATATTATTTTAGTTCTACTTATAAATAAAAAAGCAATAAAAATAATTAACTGCTATAATAAAATAATATATGTATTGATTCATAATGAAAATTTTAAAAATTAAAGAAAATTTCAATAATCTCGAAAATTCTGACCGCACCATTGAAAGTTTTTCCTAGAGAATAATGAGAATTGATCCTAGTTTGTTATTATCCATTTGAGTACAGTTTGCATATCAACTGAAATTTAACTTAGACAATACAATGAAGGCAGTCTAACATCTGCGTCACCTTCTTCTTTCCCCATGGCTCCCGTCATCTTCTCGTCCTGCTCAATCACCTCCTCCGGCATCATCCTCGACCCATGGGCACATCGTAGGTCGCATGTACCCCGAACACCACGTAGTACACCACCATCACCGCGGTCCAAATGCCGAACCTCACAAAAGCCTCCGACCCCAACGACCTCATCAAAAACACGTTGGCCACGATTGACAGAGACGACGGCCACGGCACCAGCGGCACCCTCCACATCGTCAGCTCCCAGCTGTCACGACAAAAACACCACCATCCCTGGTGTCGCCTCCACCCACAACGGCACCGTCATCACGTACCTCACCCACCCCTCCGGCCTCAGCTCCCACTATGCTGCCGTCCCCATCAACAATGTTACGATCACCAATAAGAACGCAGCCAACATCATCCTATTTGACGAAGAAGACTCACCGATGACGTAGTACGTCTGCCCGAGCAGTGCCATCACCATCATTGCGAAGATGAAGAGCGTGTTGATAGAGAGCGATCTGTCAAGGAGTAACCGTGAAAATAAGCTGAGACAAACCGGAAGACGAGTTTGGCTGAAATCAAATCTACCAACCTCGTTCAAGCACACAATTTTAATAATAATTGGACAACTCCACTATTTATCAACCAACAAATAAGCTTTATAACTTAGTACAGACTTCACCGTTCGTCTATTAAAAAATAAATTTCATAACTCAGCCATCAAAAGGCAGACTTCAAAGCTCCCCTATCAAAAGAGGAGCTTTATACCTTAGTTACTAAAGGACAAATATCACAATTTGCTTATCAAAAAACGAGTTCTATCAGTTATGACACACTTATGATATACACACAATAGGTCATTTATAGACTTTGTATGTTTATTTTATTTCTACAAGGATAATCTCAACGTTGTCCTTGGAAGACAAATACATGCACCCCCTACGCCCTTATGCTACCAACTCTCTGTACCGCCTACTCCCTATGTCGCCTGGACCGACTGTCACCTTTGCTCTACTTTTTATTACATGACAAAACCCTGCCAAATTACAATACAAAAGACTAAGTAAAATTTTCAAACTGTCCCTGACTAACTTACACACAAATCATGATAGAGTTACCTAAGGAGACCAAGCTAAGATACCTAGGACGCCCAATATAACAGGAGCAAGAGCACCAGATAAGGGTTCCAAATCCCTTCTCCTTCCTCCATAAGTTCAATCCATGCATACTATCTTAGAAAAAATGTTAGCTCCCTCAAGAGAGAAAGAGATCACCAAAGGACGGTGTACTGACTTGAGCATCAAAGCATTCTCCCTCAGTTGTAATTGGGTGGGTATTATTTTTCTTTTTGTATAGGTTGGAATTGGCTAAAGCGAACTAAGAAAAGCTTGCAAACTCTAACCTAAAATTAGACAGACCATAAGAAATTGGTGTTTTCATTGAGATCTACAAAAAAATCTCTTCCGAGCAACCGACAGCAACTGTCACTACAACAATAGCATTCGGTGAAGCATGCAACAGTTGGTTCAGAGCAAATGGCGTCATAGTAAGCATCCTATGGAAACACCCCAGATTCTCAATTTCAAATGACAGGAACATCTTCAAAGACAAGTCTTAGCCAACCAAAACCAAAGCTAAGGGCTGCAACAAGGAACCTGTATCCTAGGGGAGTTTACCCAATTGGTGGTGGAGATTCAAGTCATTGCCTAATTGCTAAAAATGCAGGCTCAAGTGGCACCGACATGTAGGCCCAACGGCCAACCCCTAGGTGGCTCCATAATATAAAGGGGGCTCTCAGGAGGAAGATGAGCTGTGCACAAGAGCATGACGACCAAGCCAAGAATCAGCATGCTCTTAAAATTTCAGCTCGGCAAAAGGATCAAGCTCAAACCAACCCTTTCGATAGGAGCTGCGAGCCATCCACCAAGATAGGTGTGACATGGAGCACTAAAGAGATGGAAAGGCACATCATCCAACTAGTTGATGAAAGGCTATGGGGCTCAGTTAAACCCAAACTCACACTAAACAATGTCATGAATGCGTTGAACCCAAGGCTCATAGCCAAACTACCATAACCCAAGTTCTAACAACCGTTGCAAGAGTCATATGATGGGACAAGGGACCTGCTAGATCACACTGAGTCATTCAAGAACAATATGTTGCTACATGAAGCAACTAAAACTATAATGTGCAAAGTACTCCTAGCCACTCTTCAAGGCTCAACCTGAGCTTTCCAGCCTCCTCGCAAGATCGGTAGAGAGCTTCACAGATCTAGAGTGCAAGTTCATGAACTAGTTTGTCTCACTTGTACCAAGGTGCCACAACTCATCAACCTTACTGGTGACCCGCAAAGCCAAAGGAGAGAGTCCAAGAGGCTACCTCTCTAAATTCAATACAACTCAAATCTAGGTAAATAATCTTAACAATTTTATTATTCTAGTTACAGTTATGAATGATCTCAGGATTGAACAGGTGGTGTACAAATGGCACAATGACAACCACAAACCTTAGAAGAATTCATGGAACAAGTCTATGAACACATTAATGTGGAAGAGATGAGAGGAGCTCAACGGGAAGTTGAATGCCCTAAGGAAAGAAAAAAAGAAGAGAGTTATAGCTACCCAAGCTAAAAATGCCAAGAGCCAAACCATGAGACTACCAAGTCAAGTTCTGAAGCTACACCCTACTTAACCATCCTTAGGCTGAGATACTAGCCCAGATCAAGAATCAAAGCTACTTGTGGAAGCCCCCTCCTATTTGCCAAGAACAGGGAAGGTTGGATACCTCCAAATACTGCATGTATCATAGAGACTATAGTCATGACACAAAGGGGTGCTAAACTTGAAGTTCAAGATCGAATGTCTCATCTGTGATGGCCACTTGGCAAGATTTGCTTGCAAGGAGGGACAAGACCAAGCTAATAAGGGAGGTGATCTAACCTAGGGGATGAATGATTATTGCTAAGGTGATAGGTTGCCAACCCCTCCTCTGACTCAAGCAATCAAGGGCTATTTCACCATGATATGGGAAGAAACCTATCATGAGAGTAGAGTTGTTGTCGCGGCAAAGTGACCACCCCTCATAGGGGCACCTGGGAGTGGAAAATGCTTATGGGAGGAAAATCAGGCTGAAGATACATGGTCCCTAGAGAAGGATTCCAAGTGCCGAGATGAAGCTATAGTGGTCACTCCCATCCTGGAAAGGTACCTAACATGAAGAGTGTTAGTAGATATGGGAGTATCCACCAATATCTTATTTGTTTGAGCATATAACTAGATGAAATATGATCGGCCATTATGACCTCACCAAAACATATTGAGTAGCTTCACTAGAGACTCCTTCAACTCTAAATGAGTGGTGAGAGTACTCATGACTATCAAAGAAGGCCATGCAAGCACCACCTTTTTTACTGATTTCATCATAGTAAGGACACAATCCTGTTATAATATAATTCTTGGTCATCCTATCTTGAATGGATTTCAAGCCACAATCTCCACGTACCAGGTGTTCCTATAGCTTTTCACCAAGTTCATAACTGGAGAGATATGAGGGGATAAAGACATGGCATACCACTACTATGCCACCTACCTCAAAGAGCAAAGGAAGCTTAGAGGGAAAGAGAAGATGGCCGGTGAATTTTCATGTGAGCCCAAAGCAATAGGGCTAATGAGAAACATTAGGAATAGCAAAGACCCACACCATCAAAGTGCAAGCAGGGCCGCTACAATGCCTCCCTCAAACCTAGCATGTAAATGCTTTACAATTATTCTCTCAATGAAACATAATTACTCTTTTTGTCATCACAAGAACTGTGATTGAAATTCCAATTACAAGATCTACACTTTATTGAGGTATAGTTATAAACTCTCACACTTGACCCTTCGAAGGCCTGGTTACAATATTTGCTCTTGATAGAGTAAAATTACAAGCTCTCATGCATGACCCCTCAAAGGTCTGGTTACAAAACACAGTGTTGACCAAGATATGGTTACAAGCTCTTACTTGACACCAGCCGTAAACACCCCCCACCCCCCCCGGAAGTCCCAGTTACAAGATTTGCTCTTGACCAGGATAAGATTATAAGCTCTCATACTTGACTCATTGAAGACCCAATTACAGGATCCACACTTGACCAAGGAATAATCACAAGCTTCCACCCTTGACATCCAGAGCTTTCTGGTCAAAATGACCTAACAGGTTATATCCTACAAGGAGAGGTGCACCTAGAACTTGCTCATTCAATTACATTCAAAGCAAAGCAATGAATAATTAGGGAGAGAAAGCCTCCGTCAAAAGCCACTCTAAAGAGGTGAAGCCTGATTACAAGATTCGTTCTCAATCAAGGTACAACTATAAGCTCCTACACTTGACTACCCATAGGGCTACTTACAAGATCCACTCCTGATTGGAGTATAGTTATAAGCTCTCATACTCTCATACTTGAACACAAACCCCCCACCACCCCCCCCCCCCCCCACCCCCCCCCCCCCTCCTCCTCTCCTCTTCTTCTTCCCCTCCTCCTCCTCCTCCTCCTCAACTAAGATATGGTTATAAGCTCTTATGCTTGACTCCCAAAGACCCAATTACCAGATCCACTCTTAACCGAGGTACAGTTACGAGCTCTCGTACTTAACCCCAAAATATCTAGTTATAAGATTCGCTCTTGACTGAGATATAGCTACAAACTCTCATGCTTGAACCCCCGAAAGCCCAATTAAAAGATTTGTTCTTGACCAAGGTACAGTTACAAGCTCTCACACTTGACCCCTTGAAGACCCAATTACAAGATCTGCTCTTGACTGAGTTAAGGTTACAACCTCTAGTACTTGACCTCAAAAGGTCTAATTACAAGATCCACACTTGACTGAGATATGGTTACATATCCTCATGTTTGAACCCAAGAAACTTTCCAACCAACATGGCCCAATGAGCCATGCCCTGCAACAAAAATGTATAGCTATGATCTTCTGCTAATTGCACCCTAATTAAAGTGGTGAATTGCTAAAAATGGAATCTCCATTAACAACCATTAAAAAGATTGAAGACCTGATTACAAGGTCAGTCTTTAACTATAGAAGGAGAAGGAGTTACAAGATCAGCTCTAAGCTGAAGTATAATTACAAGCTCTCATGTTTGACCCTCAGAGATGTCCAAGCCAAGATGGCCTAGTAAGCCATACCCTTCAAGGGAAAGGTACATTTTTTATCATCCTCTTTATTGCATTCAAACCAAAAATGATGAATTACCAGGGAGCAAAAGCTTTTGCAAGCTGTCACAGAATAAAACTTGGGTATAAGTCCTGCACTTGACTAGGAAATGTTTACAAGCTTGCGCGTTGTTTGAGTAGATTTTGTAACACAACTCTAACTTCGAGTTTGAAAAGACTTAGAGTTAGACTTTTAGCCTAATTCATAATGCACTGGACCTAATTTAAAATAAACATGAGCTAAAATTTTAGACCCAAACACTAAATCAAACCACACTAATCAACCACTTGGTGAACTGGTTGACTGATTCTTATGAACTAGATTTGATTGCCCTCTATCAATAGACCAATTCTTCAATCGGTCAACCAGTTCTAATAAGTTGTACCAAAGTGACCCCTCAATCGGTCGACCAATTTCTCAATTGGTTATTCGATTTGAGTCACGATATGTAGAAAAGAAAATAAATCCTCTTCAAATTCATCAGTAATCAATAGGATTTTTGCAATCTCAAAATATATCAATTAAAAATAGAAAAATTGGGACCTGATGTCAATAAAAGAAAATATAATTGAATCAAATATCAAATTTGAATCAATCAAAAATTCAAGTTGAGGATCCTCTCAACCCTATAGAAATAGAGCAAGAGCATGAATTATTACACGAAATCAAAGACTAAATTAAGCATGAAGAGGAGCATGAAAATTAGCACAAATCGAAGAGAAAGGGAGTCAAGAAGACATCATTAAGGAGGTGATTAAGAGAGTGTCTTGAAGAAAGCAAGGAGAAAGCAAGGTCCCCATCTTTTCTTTGTCTCTCTCTTCATTTTATCCCTATTTCTCCTATGCCTCTCTTCTCTTCTATTGTCTCCTGCGAGATCCTTATTACCCTCCATGCACTGTTGCTCCCTCACTCCATCACCACCATGGCCATCTGTGTCTCCATCTCCTCCCATGCACCGGCGGACCTCCAACACCATCGCGGCCACCTATAACCCCATCTCTACCATGACATCACCCAAGCCGTAGTCATACAATGCCGCTCCACCAAGCTCCACTAGCTTGAGGAATTCAAAGCTCAAGATTGGCCATGGAGGTCTCTAAAGAAGAAACAAGGAGAAGATAAGAGAGGGAGATGAAAAAAGAAATAAAAAAAGAGAAAGAATATCGCATATGAAAAATCAAAATAAAAAATAATGAAAAGAAAGAAAGTTCCTTATTGAATGTGCTCCCATCAACCATGGTCTATGATTAGTCTGCGGGTTTGCCTGAAAGTCAACTAACCTAGGGATAATCTATAAGCTTGCCCAAAAGTCAACTAGTCTAGGGCCAATATGCAGGCTCATTCAAAAATTATTTCTATCCTAAGATGAGCCTATGGGCTCACTCAATAGTCAATTCGGCTAAGAGCCAGCCAACGAACTAACTCGAAAGTCAATTCAGCTAAGAACCAATCTACGAGCTAGTTCAAACACTAATTTGGACCAAAGGTCAGTCTATGGACTCACTTAAAAGTTTAATCAAATTTAGGAGTCACATGTGGGCTTGTCTGAAAACTAAATACTAACTAAGGGCCAGCCTACATGCTCACCCAAAAGTCATTATAACAAAAAGTCAGCTTGTGAGCTTGCCCAAAATTTAATTCAGATAAAAGCTAGCCCGCGAGCTCATCCAAACACTAATTCAAACTCAAGGCCAGCTCGTAGACTCAGCTAAAAGTTAATACAACTCAAGATTAGCCTACGGGCTCACCCCAAAATCATTATGACAACTCAAGAACTCTTGAACTAAAATAAAATTAATTAAAATGAGTATATCAAATTATATGACTCAATCACATAATTTAAAGCTGATTTGACTAAAATAGATGAATAAAACTAAATTAACTTGAACAAAGAACCAAATGAACCTAGATGGACAAAAACTAATGGACTGAAACTAATACAAATAAGTAGAAAAGCTCTTTGTCGGTTGATCGCTATCTCAACCAGTTGACTAATCTTGATCAATTAGGACTAGCATAGTTTTGTCAATTGATCAATACCCTCAATTGGTCAATTGATTCAGTGGACCAATAAAATACAAGCCCTCTACAGGATGACTGATACTCAAACTAGTCATTCAGTTCGAATAAACCTGAAATAACGCTCTCTCGGACAACTGATTGGCACCCCAATCAGTTATCTATTTTAGTCAAAAATTGATGATTTGGGTTCATATTTAACTTTAATCGGGTCAAGCTTTAGTCGGTCCAAACCTAGATCATTTCATATTCAAATCAAATCAAGTTAACCTAAAAAAAAAATCAAATTGAGCTCCAATCAAGTCAAAAAAAAATATTCAAACTAAATCAAAACTAATTTGAATTTAACTCTAATTGAGTCAAACAAAAACAAATTAAAATTAAAATCTAATTAAGTCAAACAATATTCAAACTAAACTATAACAAGTTTGAATAAAACTTCAATTGAGTCAAACTACATTCAAACTAAATCACAATCAGTTTGAATAAAAATCTAGATTGAGTCAAATAATATTCGAATTAAACAATCACAAGTTTGAATTGAACCCCGAATCACATTTGAACTAAACAACAATAAGTTTGAATAAACTCTAATTAAGTTAAACTCACTCAAACTAAATCAAAATAAATTTATATTTAACTCTAATTCAGTCAAGCCACATTCAAATTAAATTAAATTGAATTCAAACCAATCCAAAAATAGGTCAAGCCAAAGTTTGAACTAAGTCCCAATCAAGTCAAGCCAAGTTTGACATGAACCGTAATTAGTTCAAATCAGGTCAAATAGAACTCCAATTTAAATTTAAACCAAGTTTGAACTAAAACTTAATCAGGTTAAATCAAGTTGAAATCAAAGCCAAATCAAATCAACCCAAATTTAAACTTGAACCAAAATAGGTCAAACCTGAACTTGAGCAGCTCAAACCTAAACCAGAATAGGTCAAACTAGAATCAGAACATGTTAAATTTGAACTAGAAAAGGTCAAAACTAAACCAAAACTAACTTAAATAAAACTAACTTGAACTGTCAATCACACTTTAAAGTTATACCTAACCCTATAAGTCATTAGTGATGCTATCAAATCAAAAGAAATTAATTGTCAAAATGCTCTCGACCACACTTGAAATCTATATTCAACCCCATAAACCATTTGTGACATTATCAAATCAAAAGAAGTTAATTAGCAAAATGCTCTCAGTCATACTTCAAAACTATACCCAATCTCATAAGTCATTGGTAATACTATCGATTCCAAAAATGTTAATTGCCAATAGGCTTAAAATTTTCGGCCACACTTTAAAACTATACCCAACTACATAAGTTGTTGGTGATGCTATCAAGTCAAAAAAAGTTAATTGTTGAAATACTCAAACTATTGGCCACACTTCAATGATGTACCCAACCTCATAAGTTGTTGGTAATGCTATCAAATCAAAAGAAGTTAATTGCCAAAATGCTCAAATATATTAGCCACATTTTAAAACTATATTCTAATTTCATAAGTCGTTAGTGACACTATCAAAAGAAGTTAATTATCAAAATAATCCAAGCTGTTAGCCACAATTCAAAGCTAGACAACTCCAAAAGCAGTTGGTGATGTTATAAACCTAGTTGACGTAAGCCAAGGTAGTCAGTCACACCCACCATGTCAAGTTATCAATATCTGTTAAGGATCAGATCAAGACCCATTGAGTCAAGTCTTATTCTATCCATCGCATGGGAGCAAGGCAGTGGTGAATATCAAGCTTCTCCTACTTCCTCTCTTATCTTATTTCATATCCCACCAGGCAATGTTTCACATGAGCCAAGACAGTCAACCACACCTTGAAATCAAGCCAAGTTATTAGCATCCACCAAGAATTAAATCAAGTCTTTCCCCACTTCCTTTTCTCATTTCATAATTCTTAATAATTACAATTTTAAATTCATTTCATTATAAAGTGAGGATATGTCCTTACTTAAACCATATACCTTTTCTCAAATTAATCAAATGACATTTTCTTTTATTTTATATTTCTATTTTATTAGTTAGGTTTCTTATTTTAGAAGGTTCCTGATAGTTATCAGGATAATTAATATCAGGAACTTGTGCTTGTTGGAAATCATATTCCCACAATATCTGATTGTATACTTAGACTACTACATATTTTGATTTATTATTTTGAGATTATTCCCCGGGGTCTTAGCCATTCTGGGTGACCGATTTTGCTCCAACATGCTTGAACCCCAAATGCCAACTATAAGCTTAGCATATGATCCATAAAGCATCTAGGTCCCTATATTAGCAAAAACTCTTGAAGGAACATAAACTCATGGCCAAAGATGAAGGCTAAGAACTATTGTTCCCTTCCAATAGAACAACATGAGTCTTGAACCAATTGGGGAAGATCACCTTTTGACAAGCAGCATGAATTCATCCCTTCATTCAATCAAAGGTCTCGCTAAAAGACTTACTTGACATTCTGAAGATTGAAATGATAAGCAAAGAGCAGCAACCCACTAGCAAACAAGGAATGGCAGGAAACCAAAATTGATTTGGTTCCAACAATAAGACACATTGAAAATCATTGACACAAATTCAGTAAGAGAGAAAGAACTATGAGGAAAGCGTAGTGATCTATTTATCAGAGCCAAGCTCCCATGGTGCAATGAGTACATTGGGGGTCTTTCGAGACTATGGGGGTTTGTTCCCCACAACTTGGTTTTCAACAACTTGAGAACTCTCTCTTACATAGTAGGTTGGAATGGGAAAACTAGGAGGACCAAAACTATCCAAAAAGTAGAAGGAAATAAAGTAATGTAGGGTAGGACTAGGAATGTTAATAGAGGCTATCAAGAGAGAGAGAGGAGTTACAACATAACTGAAAGGGTCCCAAAGATACCCTATTCCTCAAGCTATAGAGAGATAACTCTCCAACCAATGTTGGACTACACTCTCCTCCATGTTCTTAACAAAGAGCCGCCAAAAGTTGAATGTCTGATTGTTCAAATGACAACGCACCTCGCTCCAATAGTAGGCATACTCCTATAGGAACAAGACTAACCGAGTTGCAGCCAAGAGTCACCTTCCCTTGGCAACCCCATTGTTCAAGGCTCGCTCCAACAAGATCCAAAACTCATCACCCCATTATTTGCTCCCAGAAAGCTCATTATGGGAAGCTAGGATAATCCATTATAGCTTCAATATCTCATAGCCAAAGTGATCTAGGTCCTATAATAAAAGGCCCTGGCATCATCTGGCTCATGAGTTCTCCTCAATGTGAGCTAGAAGACATCCAAAAATATTCTTGACAACTTCATCAAGCTACAATTAATTAGGAAAGAGGATCAGTTTGGCAACATGATGCAAAGGACAAGAAGAGGGTAAGCAACCCTTGCCTTCTCTTGGAGCTCAGAGCAAAGTGTTGCCAAAGCGCTATTAGAAAGCTTCTGCTCATGTGGAGTATTTGGTAGCGACCCTGATGCACAAGAATCCTCCTTGCAAGAAAAAATAAGTCATAAATTTTTGCATGAAATCCCATAAGTGCACATCATCTCAGAGATAATCAAATGACAATAGTTGACTTGATGACATTGGTGAAGAGAAAAGTGTAACTACCCAAGGGAAATAAAGAAGATGCAACCATAGAAAAATATAGAAAAAGGAGCAAGACCTCCAGAAGCTATTAAAAGATGCTCTATTTTCACCCCTTATATAGTAGCAGATAGATAGCTTGACAGACTGAAATCACCTATCGATGAAAAGCCATATCCCAAAAATCAATAGACAAAATGGTATTCAAAGGCACACCCCCAAAATTTAAGGCATAGCAAAGACTACCAAAATATTAAACGAGAAGCCATTACAGGTGTGGCATTTCTAGTTCTTGAGGGCAGTGTGAGTAAGATAGCTACCAAGAGTAATCTTCAAACTAAGCTCTTATATTCTATCATCTAAGAATCGAATAAAGCAATGGTGAAAATAAACTAGGATAAACTGAAATGCAGGTCAGGTCAAAATTGAAGCCACTAATCTCACCATTGCACACAAATCCAACAACGCTCCAAAGGGGTAAGTCCCATAACTTGAGAGCTTCACAGTCTACCTATCAGAAGACGAGTTTCATAACTCAACCACCAGAGAATGGACTCCACAATCCATCCATCAGAAGATGAGTTTTATAATTTAGCCTCCAGAGAACGGGCTTCACAACTCACCTATCAAAAGATGAGGTTCATAGCTTGGCCACCAAAGAACGAGCTCCACAATCCACTTATCAGAAAACGAGTTTTATAACTTGTGGCATGCTAATGATACATGTACAATAAATCATTTGCAAATTTTGCATATTCCTCCTATCCCTATGGTGATAACCTTAATGGCACTCTTGGGAGACAAATAGTTGTACCCCTTGTGCCTCCTATACTATCAACTCCTTATGCTACCAACTCTCTGTGATGCGTAAGCCAACTGCCACTCCTATTCTATTTCTAACTATATAAGAAAATCCCGCCTAATCGTGATGCGAAAAGGACAAATGAAATTTCCAAATTATTCCTAACTAATTGATACACCAACTATGATAGGATTATCCAAAAAAACCGAATCAAGTTATTCAAAATATCCAATATAATAGAACCAAGAGTACTTAGGTGATGATTCATAAGTATAATTCTTATATATTATTTCAAAAAAAATGGTTATCTTGAGAATATTCGAACCTCCTCTAATCACAGTCGGACAGATAATATTTTTATTTATATATAAATTAAAATCAATTAAAAAAGATCGAAAACAACTCACAGCCTTAGACTTAAAACTCAATATACCACAACGAGGAGTAGGGGTGTGCATTCGGTTAAAACCGAACCGAACCGAACCGAACCGGCCGAACCAAAATTTTCGAAATTTTCAAAAATCAAAACCGAACCGAACCGAACAGTAATAAAACCGAACCGAATCGAACCGAAATATTTCGGTTCGGTTTGGTTATAACTGAATTACAAACCGAATTTAAAACCCTAACCCTAACCCTAATCCAAACCCTAATTGCGCCGCCTCGGCCTCGCCCTCGCCCTCGCCTCGACCCCGCGCTCACAGCAACGCACTGACGCCGCCGCCTCAGCCTAGCCCTCGCCCTCGCCCTCGCCCCCAAGCTCGCAGCAATACGCCGACGCCGCCTCGGCCTCGCCCTCGCTCCCAAGCTCGCAGCGACGCCACCTCGCCCTCGCCATCGCCCCCGAGCTCGCAGCGACGCGGCCTCTCCCTCGCCCTCACCCTCGCCCCCGATCTCGTAGCGACGCCGCCTCGCCTTCGCACTCGCCCTCGTGCTCACAGCGACGCCGCCTCGCCCTCGCCCTCACCCTCGCCGGTCGTCGCGACGCCAAAGCTCCGGTATACCGATTTTAGAACCGGTTTAGAACCGGAACCGAAAAACCGATTTAGAATCCAGTTCCGATTCTAAAATGAGCCGATTTTGCTCACCCCTGGTATATAGGTATATATAAAATTCGGTTTGGTTCGGTTTTTACGGTTATCGAAAATCAGCAAGCGAAATCGAACCGAGAACCGAATAATCCGAACCGAATTGGTTATTCGGTTTCGATCGGTCGGTTCGATTCGGTTCGGTTCGGTTAAAACCGAATAGTGCACCCCTAACGGGGAGAATGCTCGCCAGCAAGTCCAATCTCAAGAACAGGACAATGCACGCGCTGTAGAACAGCGGCGTGGATCGGGGTCCCTGTTTTCGGGTGGACGAGAACAGCGGCGAGATGATGTGGCTCCTGGCAATGTGCGTGGTGAACCGCGCCTGCCCGAGCGCGCCGACCAGTAGCACGGTGGTCATGCCCTTGAGCGCGCCGAGGGCGACAAGGTACTGTGCCCACCTCATCCCCGCGGCGCTGTACGCCATCGAGTAGGCGGCGTTTGGGTGGATGTCGGTGTACCTCTGCATCATGCTCAGCGACAGTGCCATCAAGCAATAGATCGGTGTGATCACTGATATCGATCCGAGTAGCCGCAGAGGGATGTCCCGTGAGGAGTTCTTGGTCTCCTCCGCCATGGTGGCGATGTTGTCGAAGCCGCCGTAGGCAAAGTAGACGATGGCAGCAGCGCGGAACACGCCTTCGACTCCGACGGGAAGAAATGGCTTCAGGTTGGTCAGCTTTGCATGCGTGAAGCCGGCAACGATGACAGAGTATGACGAAGGAGTGCGCCGCAGAGGCGACCCGGATGAAATAGGACGTCTACTTGGTGCTTAGCATGGCGAGGGTGGAAGCGATGACTAGGACAATGATGGCGATTGGGTCCTGCAGATTGAAGCCGTCGGTGAGGTTGGTGTGGATTGTGAGCGAGTCCGGCGGCTTGTTCAGCAGAGTGGCCAGGTAAGAAGTCCATGATCTGGCCACCGCGGTGCCGCCGATGACGCAATCGAGGAAGAGATTGGCAGCGGCGATGAAGGCGGCGAAGTCGCCGAGCTCGATTCGCAGGTAGGCGAAAACCGACGGCGACGGGGATTTCAAAGGCGAGCTCGGCGTAGCAGAAGACGGAAACATGGCGGAGATACCGGAGGCGACGTAGGAAAGTACGATGGCGGAGCCATCGTGGGAGCGGGCCTCCTGGCAGGTGAGGACGAAGATGTCAGAGCCGATGACGGAGCCAAAGCCGAACCAGGTGAGGTCCCACCAGGTGATGCAGTGCTTCATATCGTGCTGGCTGCGGTGGCGGACGTTGCCGAGCTCCGCGACGGCGGTGGGGCGTCTAGAAGAGGGCGGCGTGGTGCTCGGTCCAGTTCCGGAAGGAACCCTCCGGGAAGAAGTCCTCCCAGCCGCATCGCCAGTAGCTCTTGGCATGGACTTGCTTGGATTCTGATTGTGATTCCATCCAGGCCAAAAGCTGATACTTCCAGCGTTTCTACTCTGCTCGCAGCACAAATATATTGGAAACTTGGAACAATATAAATTCGACTGTTCAGCTTATTAAATCTTGTCAAATTATATATTTTTTTAAAAATTTTAAAATTGTTTTTTTCGAACTTCAATTATAATTAAAAAAATTATTTTCTATTTAATTGAAAATTTTACTTAAATAACTAATTTAAATTATGCTTTATTGAGACTGAATAAATTCCTTTTTTATTTTTTGCTCTAGGGCTTTTGCTGTGGAATCAGCGGCTGATGAGCGCGAAAGCAGGAGCGCATTAGCCCAAAGAGGGCAAGTGTTGCGACCCATATTATCTAATAAATAAAAAAAATTAAAATATTTTTATAAAATTTTTAAATTATAAAAAAAAATTCACATAAAATTGCGATTTTGTGAAAAAGAAGTCATCATTTTTAACCTCCAAGGCCCAAATTAGGATTTTCAACTGAGGTTTAAAAACTGCACTGTATAAAGATTAAAAATAATTCAAACCAAATTTGACGTCGAAAACCTCCAAAAATAAAAATATGCCTATTATAATACGCTCCAAATACTAATTTCGGATAAGTTGAGCCTTTGACTCCTTCAAAATTTGAGGACATGGAACTCTGTTCATAGAGTTCTATCAGTTCCAACAACTCCAAAATCGGACAAAGATACTAACAAGCTAATTGCCGTATTTTTACTTCCAAAATCTGACCGTGGGCTCAGGACGTATTAATGGGCTTTAATTGGTGAATACACAGGCTAATTACTAGGGGTTTTAACCAAACCGAACCGACCAACGGAAACCGAATAACCAATTTGGTTCGGGTTATTCGGTTCTCGGTTCGGTTTCGGTTTTGAAAAAAAAAAATTTTAATTTCGGTTCGGTTTCGGTTTCTGATTTTCGAAAATCGTAAAAACCGAACCGAACCGAATTTTATATATGCCTATATACCAGGGGTGAGCAAAACCGGCTCATTTTAGAACCGGAACCGGATTCTAAACCGGTTTTTCGGTTCCGGTTCTAAAACCGGTATACCGGAGCTCCGGCGTCGCGACGACCGGCGAGGGCGAGGGCGAGGGCGAGGGCGAGGGCGAGTCGCTGTGAGCATGGGGGCGAGCGCGAAGGCGAGACGGCGTCGCTGCGAGCTCGGGGGCGAGGGCAAGGGCGAGGGCGAGGGCGAGGCGGCGTCGCTGCGAGCTCGGGGGCGAGGGCGAGGCCGAGGCGGCGTCGGCGCATTGCTGCGAGCTCGGGGGCGAGGGCAAGGGCGAGGGCGAGGTCGAGGCGGCGGCGTCGGTGCGTTGCTGCGAGCGCGGGGTCGAGGCGAGGGCGAGGCCGAGGCCGAGGCGGTGCAATTAGGGTTAGGGTTAGAGTTAGGGTTAGGGTTTTAAATTCGGTTTGTAATTCGGTTATAACCAAACCGAACCGAAATATTTCGGTTCGATTCGATTCGGTTTTATTACTGTTCGGTTCGGTTCGGTTTTGATTTTTGAAAATTTCGGAAATTTCGATTCGGCCGGTTCGGTCCGGTTCGGTTCGGTTTTAACCGAATGCACACCCCTACTAATTACCGTATTTTCTTTCAAATCATATTAATGAGCTACAAAATTAATGGTATTTTTTATATTTTACATTGTCCTAACGGTTATTAAATAGAATATTGTTATTCTAATGATCAAATTAATGTAAAGAGATATTTGCGACAAACCTAATAATTCAAAGAAAAATACATATTTTTTAATGTTTGGAGCAGTAATATATAGTTTGACTAGTTTTTTCAAGGCCGTGTACGCAATTTAGCCCTTCGTCAAAATTCTGGATTTTCCACTTCTCAACTTGATTTCCCGTGATTTTGTCAATTTTTTTTTTGTTTTTTGACTTTTCTTTGCTAAAATTCATGTCGAAAGTGATCCTGGCCGCAATCTTACAAGAAAGAAAATTTACGTCTTGCTCCGTGAAAGTTGGATCACAGAAAACGTTACTCGTAACATTTGGAATGGATAGTGAACGGTGGGCTACGATCACCCAGTGGTCTTTAGCATATTCCACTTACAGGACAAGTCTACGCTCCGCAGCATGAGTTGGATGATCGGGAGAGGTAGGGCGGATGGGCCTGTAGAACAGCCGGATCATCCCCTTATCTAAAAAAAGTGGCACTTGGGCTGGTCAAGGAGGTTGGCACAAAGAAGGTCAAATTGGATAGTGATGGATCCAATCTTGACAAGTCTTTGGAAAAGGTGAAACCTTGCGATCTTTGCTCACCATTTGTACTTCAAATAATTTGAAGAAAGCAATCAAGATATGGGCGCTGAAGCAAACGGATTCAGAATTTGATTCAAGGGCCCAGAAGAGGGCAGCGACTCGTTTCTAGACATGAAAAAAGTTAGGATCTGTATAGGATTTTATCTATCCATCTAGATTGTAGATTGGAAGCTGTATAAACCTAAAATTAAGACTAACAATGTATCCATTGATTAATATGGCAAATATGTTGAAAAAGACTAACATTGCTTCCTTGCTTTTGAGTTTCTTCAGTCTTATCTCGTCAATACTACTGATATAAATGCCTCCTATAACTAAAAAAAATGAGGCACTGATAGGCTTTTCTAAGGATCAATGGCAATGAGTACAGAATAACTAAAGCTAAACAACCTACATATACTACACATCACAACATTTAGAGTCGCAACAGGACTAATATTTTGAGTTACTGCATCTGCTAACTCGCTCTGGATTCCGCCCCTTCTGTACATCATTCCAGGAATCCAACACAAAGGCCTTGCTCTCTGAGAAGAATCTCGTCTCTGTGCTGCATGCTGAGGACCTGGTGCAGGATATTGTGCTGCCATTGGGATATCCTGGGCCATAGAACGGGCTAAACAGTGAGGAGATGGCATCAAGACCAGAAGCGTCCCCATAATCTACAGTGCTGAATGAGTTTCTGGTGCTTTCAGTAGTAAAAGATGATTCATCTGAGCTTGTAAAAAGAGACCAGTCACTTGAAGTAGCATCTGAGAAGTCTATGCTGAATGAATCTGAAAATGAAGTCCTTCTGCCCCCTCTGTCTTCCAGTGCCAAATCATTTGCAACCTCACTGACAGAGCTACCCAAGTTCAATGAAGTCCCGCTTTGCTTATCATCACTATGTCCTGAAGATTGTTGGGCCTTTGATGTGGCATTCTTCGGTATTGCTTTAGCTTGCAAGAATGCTTTCTCAATGTAATTCCTTGGAGGCCGGGGGAAGGATCTGAAAGAAGTTAACCGAGTGACATGACAAAAAAGCGTGAAAAATAAGGGCAAATAACTGAGACATACCTAGCATAGAATAACATGTATGCACCTTCCGACATTACCCGACTCAACGGTACTGCTTGCACCTGTTAAAAAGGAGAACAAGCAAATCGATAGTTAAAGAGAGTTTTTTTTTTTATAATGCGTATTTTTTTTTTGAGAAAACTATAATGCACAATTTGTTACCTCAGCATCATCTATTCTGAACCATGTTCCTTGCAAATCTTTGACATAGGACACATAGTGCCCAGAAAACGATGCATTGAGGTTATCAAGATGTACAACAACTGCATACAGCATGTAGAGTGGGGGAATTTCTGAGGTTCCAGTCACAAAAGGAACCATGTCCAGCATATCCGGAAAAGTAACACATTTATTAATTTTGCCGTATTGCCCTGTCTGGAATTTAGTCCCACAATCAAAACAAGACAAAAAGAAGAAAAATGAAAAAGCTGCAATAAAACAGAAAATGAATTTGCCCTAAGTTCAGCAGAATATCATGTAAAAGCAATGAAGAGCAGCCAGCAAGCAATTAGACAGACATTTATTCCACATTGTATTAAATGGAAAGGTTTCCATTTAACCTTTCCATAGCAGTTTCCTATTGTCATGAACCAAAAGAAATTGGATCCCACTTGTAACCATTTTTAATAAATGCTACCTGGAATCTCTTCAGCACTACCGTCAGGATATTTGGCACTTCATGTATACTCAACTGCTTTCTAGCATTGACATATGTAGAACACCTGCAGTGCCATCATGATTTGAGAAGATCAATGATAGGCTAAACCATACTGTCAAGAATTTCAAGAAAGCTAATTAAGCGTATCATCAGACCTTCTGCATCTGTACATGTTCTCTCCATCCAAGTCCTCAGCAGCAGTGAATTGTGTAAGTGCATCCTCCAAAGACTCAACCCAACCATGTATCTCCAATGTCAGATCCATGATATTTTCATATCGTTCCGACTCAAGATGACATCTCATGCACTTGACCTGCTTTTATATAGGTAACCCTCTACATATTTAGAGAATTGGAAGAAATAAAACACAAAGGCCCAGTTTGGTAAAAAGTCAAGTTTGTGTCCATCTAGCTAGTAAGGGTTAACAAGCTAGCCAATTTGACCCTTCATTTAGTAGTTGGTTAGCAAGAAAAGAGTTTCACTTAAAGTGCACTTTAGTAATTAAAACTTGTCCCTTTACACACACTATGCTTCATTTATATTTATTATTGTATAAAAAATAATCAGTACTTTTATACACAGATAAACACACTTGACTTTTTATCAAACATAGCCAAAGATCATGATGAACCCAACCTCATGGATAATCAGAGAAAAGCACTAACTCATGCAATCACCTTTGATCTAAGGCGACCACCAAAAATCTGTTGTATTAAGGTTGTCTCTTGCAATCTGTAATCAACATTTTTGTCACCACCCATTCCTTCGAGGCATATAGCTTGCATAGACATCAGCAAAAGCCTAGTTGCAATTCATTCAATGAGTCATATAGGAAATAATACACAAAAACCAACAATTATCTCATCATTCTGTTTATTTGAGCCAGAAAGAAGAATAGGCATCAACCAAAAAAGAAAGGTAGCACATTTATCTAATGTACCTCAGAAATTCATGAGCATCTTCTTGATTTCCACCCCCCATCCTCCAGCCAATATTTCTCATGTTTGAAAGGATTCCACTAGGAGACAAAGGGCCCCCTCTCTCTCGCAACATCAAAACATGCCGCTCAAGTTCACACATGAGGCACCAATCTCTAACACAGCCTTCAAGTATAAAATAATTTAGTGAATATGAAGCTACAAAAGACAGATTTGTTATCTACAGCATCAATGAAGATATCAGACAATACAGGCTTTTGAATGTAATCTCTGCAGCAGGTAGACGATAAGAGGCTTTGTGCATGTTAGACATTGAAGCACAGCATTGGCGTAACAACTGCAGGAAAAAAGATTTAGATAATTCACTGATGTCTGTCCAAAGCACAAAAAAAAGGAATGTATATAATGTATCGATGCCAGTCTAAAGAACAAGTGGCATTTTTCTGACATTAATAAATTGATGTTCTCACCTGCAAGCTATGGATTTTTATGGACTACCATTCAGTTAATGCCTACATTTCGTAGTAGACTAACAAGGTATCTTGAAAAAAAATGGAATGACGTAGATGTGGTAATATGTTTCTACTACATATGTAAATGGGCTTGTCCAAGGTCATGTTTGAGCCTGCCTTGGCCTGAGCCTGTATTAGATTTAGCCCCAAGTTGTTGCAGCCAGACTAATTTATACACATCTCAAGCCAGAGGGTATCTACTCAATTTTCGTAAGTTACCTTGGCATGAATCACTTCCACAGAGGGTGTCTAAACCAAAGCCCAAACTCCACTTGTTTAGACAAGCTGGTCTATACCACAAACAGCATTCTCATTTGAGCAATTTCTACGATAAATTGTCAACCCAGACAAAATTGCGAAGAATTAACATTATTTCCAGACTCAGAACCTTCAAAGTGGACCAAACTGAGTTACAAGTCACAGCCTTGACCAAATATAGGGATATTTCCATATAACCTTGAAAAATGAGGGTAAATTGTACATCGCACAACAAAAGAAAAGTAATACCTTATCACACCTCTGCCTTTTGTATTTCAGGGCATATAATTTTGTTTTTTCTTTTGCTTCTCTCAGAGTAATATTACAATGAATATTTAATGTTATATCCAGTGAAACCCAAACATCTTTTAGATTGCTTTGCCCTCGGAGCACCATATTTTACCTCGGAAATGTTAGAAGATGATATAAAACCATACATCTATCTTTTTAAATTCTCCTGAAAACGACATCTTGGCAAAGTTAGAGTGATTAGCAGACCATTTTAAAAAAATGACTTGGAGTTGGAGCCTTGTGTAATCTGATATTAAACATATGCTCACTAGGACTGCCAAGCATAAATTAGGCCACTTGTCATCATGCTTTAACATAAGCAATCAAATCAAAATGATCATTTCAATTTACCTGTTTCCACAATTAAGGAGCCCCCTTGGGGATACGTCCCAGACTTTGCACTGGAAAAGCTTCACAAGATCTTCATAAGGAAATAATACCTGTAACATTTAGTACATCAGACATGCAACTTAAAAACATCTTTTTATTGGGTAAATGAATATGTATTTCACAAAGAATAAGCTTATTTTGTTGAACACTATACCTTATTTTTCTTACAATAATTAATAAGTCCAATAAAATTCCCTCTACAGATCTTAGAGGACTTTCTTGAACCCTCAGTCTTTGTGCCTCCAGTAATTGAGTTATTATTGCCTTCTAAATGAATGTCACTCACAAGAGCAGTTTGCTGTATCCCTAAGGGAAAGAAGAAAATACAGAATGAGAAACAGAAGCAATAAAACAAAGCATGGTTCTCATAAAAGATGCGGCATCCCATACTGGTTTCATCACCCAAGTAGGCATTCTTCACAGTCCTGGCAAAAGGCTGTTCCTTCAGTAATTCATCTGCGATGTGTTGGGACAAATCAGTCACAGGTCCCAATGTATACGGAGGTTTCTTATATTTTAAGCATTGTTTTGCCTTTTCAGCTGCAAAACTAAAATCTAATTTTTCACTAGCAGAAGAAGATTTATCCTCACGAAGATCTGCTTTCTCTGAGCTGAACTCCTTGAAAGTTTCATGTTCATTAATCACATTTGTGTCAGCAAGAGCCGAAGTTGGCATCCTAGGGGAGCTGCTTGGTTTGGTTCCATCCATTATTTTGCCAGTTGATTTAGACGACTGAGGCATAAAGTTTCTTGCTACGCTTGGCACATGGGCAAACAATCGACTGCTGGTATCCTGACTTTTATAAATATTGTTTGAAGTAGTGTTATTTTCAGTTCCTAACTGTCCAAAAGAGAGAGAAACATCATATTTAGAATCACATCAAATTGATTTGTCAAACAAAATAAGAAGCCCTAGGTCAAAAGGGAATCAAATTAAATGCTAATAACCTTATGTCTGACAGGAATGCCATCTAAGGAATCTTCTGCTGACAAGATGCTAGTACTTATTTTTGGAATCACTGAACCACAGGTGACATTGTCGTCATAGGAACATGAAACATAGTCATCACCACTCAACATTTTTCGTTTGGATTTTTTGGATACAACTTTCTCTGACTGTCTTCTGCCGGTTCTTAAAACTTGAGATGAGTCCACAGTGACATCAATAGAGTTAGCAGAATGAGTAACATAAGAACCATTTGATAGATTAGAAATGTCACTATCTAGAAATTCATTGCTATTGCTTTCAAGGAATTGAGGTGAATCCCCATCTTTGAAGTGCTCCGGTCTGATAGGTTCTGAGACTGATGCCAAACCCGTTGAAGATTTGTTGAATCTACTACAATCATGCAACAGCTGACATTCTTCTTTGTGCACCTCTCTCCAGTGCAATATTTGGCACTTCCCAGAACTGCAAGTGCACCATGAATTCAACCTATAAGATGTACAGAAACTTTATGTGTACAATAAGCACCCATTTGGAAAAATTAGAAGAAAGTAGTGTGTCTGCATGCTTTCCAATTTTGGTTTCATGAAAATCATATTGTGCTTCACATGGAATGTAATAAAAAGTGGCTTCACACATAATTACTATGCCAAAAATGGAAAACTGAAACTTATAGAGATATAAGTTTCTACAAGGGAAACTGCAATAAAGCTTATCAAATATACTGCAGAATTTAGCACCCACACTAAATTAAATTTCAGTTCACATTTATCTCACATTTCTTTTTAGAAGTTATGCTAAATTAAGCCACGACCTGTTTGAATTATTCAAAAGGATCAAACAGAATGGCATGTCGGATACCAACTGCAACTCTAATCAACACCTAGAGAATGAGCGAATAGCAAAGGAAGTCACATAGAGGATGAAGTTAGAATATCATTTTTTTTTGTCAGATCATGCCAAATCGCAACCTCAATCAAGCCACAGTATACAGGGATGGCAGTCACTAACAAATGCTAATGAGGCAGTGTAATAATATTATGTCAAATCAGGGTATTACAGTTTGCATGCATCTAAGATGTACACCAAACCTCGATTTCTTCTTCTGCACCTGCACCTATTTAACATTCAAGTAGGCCCAGAATGAGCCATTTTTCTACATATAGTGCCTTTGTCAGAAGAAACAAAATTAACATAAGAAATCCAAAAATGAAGGAATTGGACAGTATTCAAAGTAATAAATCCATATTTCTTTAGTGTTTAAAATTTCAAGGATTTGAAAAAATGCAATAGAGTAATGCATGTTAAATACACCTATAATGGTGTTCAATTATCAGAAACAGATTTTCACCAGATTGTTAACATATGGTATTCAGATAAAGGTTCTATTTCCTGTCTACCTAAATTTGTGGTGAAAGCCTATGGTCCTATCATCAGATAGAAATCTAATGCAAAACATTTTTTTTTAACAATATGGGGAATGGAAGCAGAACTTTCTTTTGCTTCTGCCCGAAAATGACCTCTGCTTTTTGAACCCATTTATAAAGAATTCAAGAAAAAAAAACTAAAGAAAAATAGAAATCCATGACATTAATGTGGCATTTTCTCACAGTTACATAACTGTGATCGTGATTAAAATATCTCTTACCAAAGTCAGAAGCTTGTTATAAATTGAAAGCAACAAATGTCATGATAATCAAAGAAATGAATTGAAAGCAAATGTAGGGAGAAAAGAAACAGATAGCTACCATGATAAATAAAATAAAGAAAGAAGAGGGACACACTCTGAAACAGAAAACAATCATACCAATATCTAATTGACTTGCATCTAGAGCACCGAGTAGTAGCAGGGGCAAAGCATCTAGCGCACGCATAGATCCCTGTCTTTGAAGTGACCAGAGTTGGAACAACATCAGCAGACGCCATTGCTTCAACTCTAACAGCTTCTTCAGATGCTATTTGAACAAGCAAACTTATCCTATTCTTTTTCTTCACTGTCTCATTCCATCTACCAAGAAGAATGTAGGTGACCACTGGAAGCACAACCAAGACAAGGAAAAGAATGGGCAGATCTGCTTCTCTCAGCTGCAGCATGTCCCCACCAATACAAACTCATGTCCAGTTTGCACTGGACATTGCAGTTGAAGCTAACTGAATCAAGACAGTAGGCCACTGTTAATTCACAATGTAGGATGACATTTTTTATGTTTGACAGGTGACTAATCACAGAGATAATTACACGACTCAAATTCACATGCGACACTCACAAACTCAAACACCAGGCTTATGTGAAAGAACTTTCTTTGGACAATAGGATATCCAAAGATAAACATATGGCAAACTGAAAGAAAATTAGTAAAATTGGAAATTTTACCTTGAGAGACTCATACTAAAATACAGCGTTGGCCCAACTAGGAGGACCCTCTGAAATAAGTGTAGAAATGCCATCAAAAGAATGTAACCATGAGAGATGAGCTAAAAAGGTGAGGCCAACATCAAAATCCAAAAGGAAGACTCCCAGGTTTTAGTCAGTAACCAGCATAAGAATGCTTGTGGCAGCATCTCATTTCAAGGTTGCATTTGATGACGCAATAATCATCAACTTTGCCCCTTCTGAAAATTCAAACAGGAACAAAACCAAGACCTGAACTTCTCACTTTCACTTTAGCAAGAGATCAATAAATTTGTAGGCTCTTCCTGGAAGAAGAACATGATCAAAGCTTGTGAATAAATAAACATATTCCAATCACACAACAACATCTAGGTTTGGGAAAGGATTAATAGCAAAAAACCATGACTCCAAGGGCAAGATTCGATGGAATGAAAGAGAGTTAGTTCACAAAAAAGTGCCACTTTTCTCAAATTTCCACCACAATCATGAAATAACATACAACAATGGGAGGGCACCAAGTGCCATCTTCACCAAGGCCCTAATTTGCAGCCAAAAAAAAAAATGGAGTCCAAAATCCAATTTTTCCAAAAACTCAAACGAAATCCACCACCTCTCCGTCATCAAACTCCTCCATTCCCAACCTGGAGCAAAACCCCCCAACACCAACAAACACCCACCACCACCACCCAAAATGACGAGCACCCACAACCCCAAAAGCCCAGACCTCGCTTCCCAGATCACAAGTAACTGCACCAACCACAAATCGCAAGAAATAACCGGGCAAAATCCAAATTTTCCCAACCAAATCAACACAAAAACAAGCATTTGGCAGGAATGTAGATCGGAACAGAAAAAAGCAGCCAACTTGTTCACCCCCTTACCTCAGGGACGCATCCTACCAAAGATTCAGCAAAGAAAGGAGTCGACTTTCCTCCTCAATGGAGGTAAGAACCGAGAACAGTAAGAAGAATAAGAAGAAGAAGAAGAAAAATAGGAGGAGGAGGAAGAGGCAGCCAAGCCAAGCCAAGCCAAGCCAAGCCAAGCCAAAGCCCACTCACACCGCTCGCTCTTCCAGCTCTTTGTACTGTTGCTGGTGCCTCTGCCCAGTAAAACATTAACAAATGGCAAAAGACAAACTATTCAGAATGGCGTTTCCAAACGCTCCCATTGGATTTCTCTTGTGGGCACCCGCATAATTGCCCGATATATTGCTAAAATAGAAGATATTTTACAAATATACCCCTAAACTTATGGTAAAATACCTATTGCACCTGTGAAACCATATTTGCTTTTATAGCCCTAAAGAAATGGAAAATACACCAAATGGATTAAGGGGTTTCTTGCAAATATATGCCTACGAAAAGATTAAACTACGCATATATTATTTTTTTTAAGAAAAAATAAAATTATGAAATCAGATATCTTTCGACATCCAGAATAGTTAATAAATTATCATATTTTTGTAAATTCCATTATTCAATTAGTAGACACCTTTTTCCGTCAATATTAATGAGATATTAAAAATAACTTTTTTTGATTATGTAATTCTACGGAGATTACTTATGTCTGCATATGCTACTAAAGGTAAATTTTAGTTATCCCTAATTAAAAAATTATCTTTGCAAATATACCTTTATTTAGGTTTTCAAATATTGGTCTGCTGATATATCTCTTTGGTGTACCGATCATTGGAAGGCAAAAGTGCCTTGGGAGGAGTACATAGGAAAATATGCTTTTTGCGGGGCTATAAATGCAAAAAAAAAAATCCTAAAAATGATAAAAAGTTTTTGAAGAGTAAAAGAGCTCTGTTCTTGGCACAGTAGTAGTACTACTTCCGCAGCTAATAGCTTTTGCCACTTTGGTTGCCTCTCTCTCTATAAGAGAGTTACCACAATGAGATAAGTTGTGGAAGAATCAAAGGTACTCTGTGTGAGTCCTGCGTGGCCTAGGTTTTGGCTCTACAAAACTGCTAATTGAAGGATGGAACAAAAAGACTGGTGGAGTGCATGCTGCCTTGTTTTGCTTATAAAACCCCCCTACAAGTATGCCAATTGCATATGAACCCTTGCCAAAAATGATATTTATGTTTTAAAATTTTTTTTAGGGTCTGTGTTTGGGTCTTTGCAGCTGCAAGGGAGTCCAAAGGTCCCAATCGTTGCCCTATGCATGTAATCCTTGGACTTGGATTCTCATTGGACTAGCTAAAAAGAAGATAGAATCATTAAAAAGCCTAAAAGATTTATTTACATATGTATGGGGTTTTTTCAAACATTTTTTTGAAGTAAAATTGCTAAATAATCTAATTTTGTAAATATATATATATTTGATGACCTAAAATAGTTTCTAAAAAATCTAACTTTACAAATGTATGTCAAAGATAAATAGTAAAATACGGAAGATACCAATTGGCATAAAAAAAAAAATTAGCCTCTGAGAGTGAATTTACAAATAGCATGTCTTTGAGGAGGATTTATGCAAAAAAAATTTTTTTTTTTTTTTGTGTAATATTCCAGGAGGTAGAAAAACAAACCCAAAAGGAGGTCCAGCGGATGTTAGGTAGCATTCCAAATTTAGGAGATGAAGGATCAAAATTGAAAAGTTACTACTCGAGCCTTGACCGCTACATGTGCTAAAATCTATTTGTAATGCTAAGAGACATTTTCTATTAATGAGTTTTAGTTAAAAAAAATAGATATTTAAAAACCTGTATTCCATTTGTGCTTTCAATTGTCAAAAGCTATGGACAACTACCTATTAACTACTTACAATGTGGTTATTTGTTTTATTTTTTCTAATATATAATAGAGGTAATTGATGTCAAATATCAAATAAAATACTATAGCTAAAAATCCCGTATCAATCAAATTCAAATAACTAAATCGGAAATCTTAATTTTTCCAATGAACCAAATTTCCCTCAAATTTGCAAATTATAGTGGATTATCTTAAAGGGACAATGTTGTTCCAGAAATTTTAAAAAGATTTATTTGGTCTATTATTATTTATTTTGTTAAGAAAAAATTGCTATGAAATTATTGAAATTTTTAAAAAAGTTAGAATCAGCCCTTCTAATTTTTTAAATCGACAATTAGCCTCTCCATTACTAGCCATCACTGTGTTTGTCCTCTTAAAATTTTGATGTATGCATGAAAGGTTCGCAAAAATAAAGAATAGTAAAATTATCTTAATATCTCTGTATCATGAATATCGTGTTGAGGACATCATTAATAATTTTGTGGTGAGTAATTTCAAATTCAGAGAGACCATGATCTCTCTCTCTCTCTCTCTTTCTATCTCTTCACCTAAGCGCACCCTTCTCTTGTCAGTGCCAATCACGGTTGGGGAAGCCGAAAGAGTGTTGAAATGGAATAATATAGCGAGGCAGACACCAAATCATCTCAAAAGTTTAAGTTCATGGGATATGAGTCTTTTTCACTATATATATTAGACCATATCTATCTAATATTCGTTGTGAGACTAATTTATCATACCTGACATTATAATAATCTCTCCCTTCATGTGTGATTTAACATATCAATTTTAACACTCTTAATCAAGAACTCTTTTATTCGACCAATTCCACCGTATGACCCATACCAACGAGTTTTTGTCTCATTGAATTGATTTTTTAAAAAAAATAATATGCGACTCAATTCAATCGCACCATCACGGTAATTGAAGTTCTAATATCATTTGTTGGGGGAGCCGAAAGAGTGTCAAACAGGAATAATATAACAAGCCAAACACCAAACCATTCCAAAAGCTTAAGCTCATGGGATATATGCCTCTTTCACTATATATATTGGATCCTATTTATCCAATATCTAATGTGGAACTAATTTATCACACCTGACATTATAAGAAATCACAACAGGCTAGTAGCAATGAGCCCCAACCCTCTCCCCTTCGAGCAAAGACTTTCTTTCATATTGTGAGTTTTATGATATGAATCTTGAAGGGAATATGCCTTTCGATAGGTCTTGTGTTTTTGCCCGTAGCATCTCAGATGAAATTATAGAGGATGTCGATGGGGCTGAGATGGAGGAGGATGATTAAATCTCAAGCTGGAGGTAGTTATGGATGGCCCAACAAACAATGAAGGTGCCCTCATCATTGACACCAATGATAATCCTGATCTACTTGTGCAATCCATCGAGAGCACCATAAATTAGAGATGACATTATGTGTCTTATTTTAGTTAATTTTTTTTCAAAAATTTGTCAAAAGAAGAGAAGCACGGAAACATAGTTTTGAAATTGTAAAAAAATTGTTTGAATTTTGACACCTTTTGAGTGGATTAATAAAGATAATGAGTTTGGTGGATTCTCATTAGATTTGGATTCTTAAGAATGCGGAATAATGAAACAGAAAATTAAAGAATTTTGATTATATATAATATATATCTATATATATAATATAGATATATATATACTCTAGTTTTCTTGCTAATTTTCAAATTTGTATGATGTGAAGTATATGAATTACAAAGAATTATTGGTTATTTCATTCTGTGACTTCTCTTAAGTTATCAAGTTCTTTGTTTTACAATCTTGCTTACAAGTCATTAAAAATTATTTTATCTATTTGAGTATATGATGGTTCTATCTTTATTTGTTATTTTATTATTATGAATTTCTGGTTGAAATAACTATATATAGGAAATATAATATTTATCTTGATTGAAATAATTATATAAGGATTGAACTATTTATATATGAGTTGAAATAATTATAAATGAGATAAAATATTTATATATGGGTTGAAATGACTATACATGAGATAAAATATTTATATATAGAGTGATATGCTTATATTGAATTAAAAGTATTTATATTAGTTGAAATGATTATATAAGAATTAAAGTATTTGTATATGGATTGATGTGGTTATAAACAAGGTATATAGATAGATAGATAGATATATATATATATATATATCTATATAGGATCAACTGTATTGAATTTAAAATATTTATTTTCGATGTAAATTGATTATATATTTGATATTTAAATTAAATAACCAAGGCACTGAATATTTTGTATCAACAGAAATCTGATTGAGTATAAAAGTTTATTGTTACAAAATGTAGCATCAATTATAAATGTGTGAGTAACTATAAAAAATATTATAAAAATCCCACATAAAATTACACTTCAACCAAATAACAAACTCTTACACATATATATTAGCATTTTGCCATAATATATAATAAATATAATCAAAATTATTCTTTTTAACATAACAATCGAAAGAAATACCTAATTTATAATTAAATAAATAATCAAAAAATTCTAGCAAAATTTTAAAAAAAATTAGAAAACTATCTTTCTTGAAACAACCATTGGTTAATAAAGTGAGCTTTTAACATCCCCAATCACCAAAAAGTAATAAAAAAAAAATCAAACATTTGGATTTAACCAACCAAAATTTCAATTAGATCGAACTAAAACAAACGATTACAAGTAAAAAATAGAAATAAAATCCAAGTAAAAAATAAAAAAAAATCAAAAATTGTCCAAATAACTAAAAAATTTAGTAAAAATATTATCAACAGTATAAATGTTATTTTTCGTCCCATCAATAAACCTAAATCTTTCTTTTTGTCTATCGCTCAATCCACTGCCTCGACATCTTTGAGGACATTTTTAGAGACGTGGAAAGAGCCTGAAGGTAAGGGTCTTTGATGTGGGCGAAGAGGTATTGGATGGCGATATTGGTTGCAGTGGCACAATAAGAGAGGAGATATTATTATGGATGTGCACTATTCGATTTAAACTGAATAAACCGATCGAACCGAAACCGAATAATCGATTTGGTTCGGGTTATTTGGTTTTCGGTTCAGTTCGGTTTTGAAAAATAAAAAATTAAAATTCGGTTTTTGGTTTTGATTTTTGATTTTGAAAAACCGTAAAAATCGAACCGAACCGAATTACATATTATATATAAACACATAATATTGATTTTGGTTTTGATTTTTTATTTCAATTTAAATATAATTAAATTTTAACTAAAAAAATAAAATCGGTTTAAATTTTTTATTTTCAGTTTAAACCGAGCTGAACTGAAATATTTCAATTTGGTTCGGATTCGGTTTGTATAATATTCAGTTCGGTTCGATTTTCAATTTTAAAAATTCAAAAATTTCAATTGAGCTTATTTAGCTCGATTCAATTTAATTTTGAATCAAATACACAGTCCTTAATATCATTGATGGAGAAGATCTTAGAAACGATTGGTGCCACATCTTGAAAGGAATTTAGGTATAGGAGGGCAGGTGGGCATCACGACAGCTAGATGGGCTAGAGTTTGGAGTTGTCGACGGAGGAGAAGAGTAGGATTTTGAATAGGTGGTTGGAGTGAGAGAAGAAAGGTAAAAGTAATGAGTGATAAAATGGTAAAATCATAACTCTATTACTGAGGTTAATTATTTTAGGAGTTTAAAAAAATTAATGTAAAACATGGAGGGTTGAATTTCGAAAATTGGATAAGCTAATTCTTAATTTTAAAAAAATTTAGGAGTTTTCGAGTATTTTTTTTTTTTATGAGATAGAAGTTTGTAACACTAGGAAAAAAAATCGTGATGCAATCCAATTAGGGAAATATATGAGCGAGTCCCTTTCTTACCGTCTTGTACTCTGTCCCGCAAGCTCTTCAAAACCTTATCGTAGACCAACCATAAAAAAATAGTCTCATGAATTGATGTTGGAACTAGAATTTAAGGTTTATCCGGGACGTGATTGGTGCAGAGAAGTCACGCTGCAGGGAAGCTCATGATACAACTCTTCCTTCGCTCAGATTGGATCGTGTCGTGATGGGAAACCCTAAAAATACACAACACAGGTCATGATGGGAAATGTGATGGGGCAATGCTGGCCGTGTACTTATTCTATTCACCCCATTTATTATTTTCTAACGAGGAAATGAATTATTTATTTTATTAATGAGTATTTACGAGTTCTGCAAATCTTATTTATCATAGATAAAAGTTAGCAAAAATTCCATATTTAAGATAAATAAAGGTCATTTAAAATTAAATAAAAAAATATAAATTTTACTATAACATAGGTTGTGCTTAAATTCTCGATCAAAATATGTGAAAATATTTGATTTAAAATGATCTTATTTTTAATTATATTAATTGGTTTCGGTTTAAATTTCAAAATTAAATTAAAGATATAATTTTAAAATAAAATCACTTCAATTTATAGTTCCAAATCAAAAGCCCTGATGCATCAACAACACTAGTTGGGTAGGACTCTCAAAGCCTAAATGGTCTAACATGGCAATGTTGTGGCCAATGAAGCCCTAGGTCCATCAATCCAGAGTTGAAAAATAGAAGCCGCTTTCTATCTTCTCATCTAAAATCAATAATAATGTGGTGGGGGAAGACCAATGCTCACCAGGCCAATGGTCGAGCTCTTAGTTGGCCTCCATGACTCATCAACAAACGCCTACTCTGATTATTATTTCTGTTTTTCACTTTCGTACCCACAATCTCTCTGCTAATCTTACTGATCGTGATGAGCTCACGGGCTCAATCGACCCGATGTCTCGTTAGGAAAAATATATATATAAATAAGATTGGAAAAGCCACATGATTAGGGCAACCTGGAGGGTTAATTTTTTTAATGGAGATTCGTAGAAGACACATGCATATGATCTAGACCTTAATTAAGTTTAATCTTCATTCCTGGGCAGCTTTTGGCTCATGTTATTCTTTAAAATTATGCTCGGAACATGATACATTCTGAGTATTTTTGCTTCAAAATTTTGGTCTGGCTTCAGATAAGGACCACAAAATTTTTGTCTTTTGAGGCTTTTAGGTGTATGAAGTCAGGACACCTCCGGAGGACATGTCCAAATTATTAGTCAGACAGTTGCGAAAAAAGATATTAAAGAAATCAATTACAAACTCGGAGATGTGTCTCAGATTGGAGAGTCCTCGTCTATTCCTCCTCAAGAAAAAACTTCAAATCCAAATCCCCGTACGTGAGCTTCCATGAATCACACAGTTTTAGCCCTGCGAGCATGTTCATTCTCCTTTCTGAGCTTCTCGACCATCTTTTCGAAGTTTTCAAAACTATGCACCATGCCATACAGCGGCGAATCCTCCTCGAAGGATTCAATAGATTGCAGGAAACGGTTCCTAATGCTCTGAAATTCCACGTACCTCTCCTTTGCTAGCTTCTTCTGTTCCGTAATTGCGTATATTACAGCCTATGCACAAACAAACCACTCTGTTTTTAGTCAGTAATTCAATTATCCTTCTATTTTTCTCCATTTTTCTTCCACTTTTGGCAATTTACTGATAGAGATTGATCGAGAAATTTACCTGATATAAAGGACCACGAGCATCTGAAATCTCTCTATCTTCCAGGCATTTGCAGCCTAATGCCGTTTTGTACTCGCCCTTTTTTCACAAAACCAAAACTTATTCAGAAAAAGTTGTGCGTGAACATGCTGTAAGATATAAAAAATCTGCAATCTTTGATACTATATGTAATCAATGTCTGACATGAAGAGCAGAAATACCTTGTAGATGAGCATTTCAACCAGCAGCATTTGCAGCTCATGAGCCTCCTGCGGCCGATGGTCTCGGACGGCCTTCTCCCACGCCTTGCGCAGTGCCTCCACCGCCTCGTCTTCCTTGCCGCTCATCTCCAGCTTCGCCGCACATCTCTGCCAAATTATTTATGCTTGAATTTCTCCTTCGGAGAATAATATCTTTTCCGCTATGTTAAACACAAACCTGCAATTTGCTGAACTTGAGAGGCTCCTGGGAAAGGAGGTCTTTGAAGTCGATGACAACATCGTGCATTGTGGGCTCATCAACTCGGGCTTCAACAGAGTCCAGTATCCTCTTCAATGTCACATTCCCGCCATGGAGTGCAGCCAGGGACACAGACCTATGGAACACTGCACGTGGTCGAGGTGCCCGCCAGCTGCACCCTCGCCGGCTCTTATAGGCAATGGCCATGCACAGACAAGCTAAGACAATAGCACCAGCGCCAGCATTCTGGCCTGCCAAGCGTTGCATGAACGCATCGCTGATGATCTTCGCCTTGTTTATTAACTCTAATCGGTGAGAAAGATGTGGTTCGTTGTCCATGGCGTGTCCATTTTTAGCTGGAACATCCATGTTGAGTTCTTAAGACAAGAATGTATGAAGGATGGAATGAGTTTTAATAGAGTGACGGGTGATATCTCTTTCTTAACAGGAGAGCAAAGAGTCTTGGGAATTTGTTTCTCGAAAGCAAGGTATTAATTCGTTTTGTTTGTAGAAAAAGATTTAATGATGGTAAGTTCTTTGATTCTTTGAGCAGTCATCTTGAAGCACTCTGTCAATTCTGCCATCCATGTCAAGGAATATCAAGATTCAGATTGAAATTCTGAAAAATGATGGGATGATTTTGTGTTCATGTTAATAATTTTGTTGGGGAGGGGGGATTTGAGTATTCTTGATACTCTTTCTTAGTACAAAAGCTAATGTCTTTGATGCATTAAAACAACCAAGAAAGAGGATTATGAATGATAAATAATTATTTTTCACTGATCATAAATCACACTTAGCTCTTTTTCAATACTAAAGCAATATAGAACATTCATGGCGTTATTATAGTGCCGTTAGTAGGCAAATTAGAGCCGAAAAAATTTTCCAAACGCTAACTCGCAGCGGTAATAAGGTGCCTTCTTAAGAAGGGTTGTAACAATTACCGACACTAAATTAGCACCGTGAATAACTAAATTGTGGTGATATCATTAATGTCTTTTTTAGCAAAATTAGCATTGCTAATGATAGTCACTGACAACTGTCATTAGCAGTATTTAGGTGTGTCAATTTAGCTTACATCTTGTGGATAGTTTAAGTTTGACTTGAGCTTAACTCGAATTTGGCTAGACTCGATTTGGAGTTTGAGCTCAAAAACTCCACTCCTTTACCAAACGAGCCGAGCTTGAGCTAAACTTGGCTGACTCGATTTTAACTTGAGAGCTCATTTATTTTTTAAATATATAAAATATAATTTTTCAAAAGGAAAAATTACCTACAATTCCTTATAACTAACCCTAATTACCTACAACCTCCCGTAATTTTCGGAATTACCTACATCCCCCTCTTTTTCAAAATATTTACATACACCCCCTGATTATTATTTAATAAAAAATTTTTCAAAAAATTCTGATTTTATCCTCGGTTATTTTACAATTAAACCCCTAAAAACTTATTTTTTATTATTTAACACCCCGAAATTCGAATTTTTACAAATAATACCTCGAAATTATTTTGATTTACAGAAAAGTCCCCGAAATTCGAATTTTTGCAAATAACACCCCAAAATTATTTCAATTTACAGAAAAATCCTCGAAATTATTGCGATGACGGCGAGGGTAGTGGCGCGCGGGTGGCGACGCCGGAGGCCGGCGGCGGGAGCGGAGGCCGGCGGCGAGAGCGGAGGCCTGAGACCGGCACGCAGGCGGTGACACCGGAGGCTGGCGGCAGGAGCGAAGGCTCGAGGCCGGCGCGCGGGAGCGGACGGAGGAGGCCGGCAAGCAGGCGCGGAAGCCGGAGGTTGAGGCCGGTGCGCCGGCATGTCGGCACGCAGGCGCAGACGGCCAAGGCCAAGGCCATCCGCACCCGCGTGCCGGCGTGCCGGCCTTGGCCTCCGTCCCCGGCACGCGAGGGTGGACGGCCTCGGCCTTGGCCATCCTCGCTCGCGTGCTGGCGCGCCAGCTTCGGCCTCCGACTTCCGCACCAGCTCGCCAGCCTTCACCGTCTACTCCCAAGCACCAGCCTCAGGCCTCCACTCCCACCGCCGACCTCCGGCGTTGCCGCCCGCGGGCCGCCACCCTCGCAGCCGTCACAATAATTTCGGGGACTTTTCTGTAAATCGAAATAATTTCAGGTTGTTATTTGCAAAAATCCGAATTTCAGGGTGTTAAATAATAAAAAAAATTAATTTTTAGGGGTTTAATTGTAAAAATAACCGAAGGTAAAATCGAAATTTTTTGGAAAAATTTTTTATTAAATAACAATCAGGAGAGTGTAGGTAAATATTTTGAAAAGGAGGGGAGTGTTAGTAATTCCAGAAATTACGGGGGGTTGTAGGTAATTAGGACTAATTATAGGGGATTGTAGGTAATTTTCTCTTTTTAAAAAATTAGCCTATAATATATAATATATATGTGGGATTGGTTTCAATGACCCAGGCAAACAAAGATCCTGAGAAGCAACTTTGATGTACAAATCAAAGTGTATTAAATTTAAAGTACATTATCAAGTATTATGAGGATATTAACTTCTAACAGACATAAGCTCCTATTGTTAATTACTCCGATGATTGTAAAAAATTTCTAAATCGAGAAACCTAACTAATAAAATTGAAATATAAAGAAAAAGAAGAAAATATCGTTTGATTTAATTTGAAAAAGATGATACACAATTTAAGTGAGGGTATACCCTCATTTTATAACAAATTTTAACATGAAATTATAGAAATTATAAAAGAAATAAAGATAAAAATAGAGAAGAAGCTTTGATATGTACTACTGTCTTGCTCTCCTGAGTTGAACCATATGTCATTTGACTTGAATGAGCCTTGATTTGATTCTCAATAGATGTTGATGACATCATCCAGTAGGATATGAAAAGATGGAAGAGGCTTGGAATGTTTCCAATGGCTCTAAGGATTGGCGATAACTTTCCAAGTTTAAAATATTTGTGTACCCCATAGGGCGTAGGTGTTAACTTTATTAGTCTCAAAGTGTTTCCATAGCCCACGGGCTATAAGAATTAACTTTATTAATTTAGAAGTATTTTTCATAGCCTATAGGGCATAGACATTGACTTTTTTGGTTTTGAAGTATTTTTCATAATCCATGGAGCGCAAATATTGACTTTTTTTTATTTGAGTTATTTCATAGATTATGGACGTAGGTATTAAGCTCTTTGAATTTAAAGTATTTTATACCCGTGGAGCGTATGTATTTTTTTGATTTGAGATATTTCATAGTTCGTGGGGTGTAGGTGTTAACCTCTTTGAGTTGAAGTATTCCATAACCTATAGGGTATAAATGCTAACTTCTTTGATTTGAGCTATTTTGTAATCTGTGGTGCTTAGATGCTAATCTCTTTGGTTTGAAGTATTATATAACTTGTGGGATGTATGTGTTAACTTATTTGATTTGAGGTATTCCATAGCCCATGAAATGTAGTTATTAACCTCTTTGAATTTGAAGTATTTTATAGCTTATGGGGCATAGGTATTTTTTTTTTTGCTTTTGAGGTTTTCCGTAACTCATAGGGCGTAGGTATCGTTGATTTTGAGATATTTTGTAACCTATAGGGTGTAAGTTTTTACCTCTTTGATTTGATGTATTTCATAACTCATGAAATGTAAGTGTTAGCTTCTTTGATTTGAGATATTCCATAGCCCTTGGGGCATAGGTATTAACTTCTTTGATTTAAGATATTTTGTAGGTGTTAACTTCTTTGATTTGAGATATTTTTTAACTCGTAAGATGTAAGTGTTAATCTCTTTGAGTTGAAGTATTTCATAGCCCATGGAATATTAGTGTTAACTTTTTTAATTTGAAGTATTTTGTATCTCGTAGGGTGTAGGTGTTAACTTCTTTTATTTGAGGTGTCTACTAGAGCTGGGTGAAACATTGGAGTGTCACCAAATGTTTTTGTAGCACACCTAGTGGGACTCAGTTTAATCTTATTTAGTTCTATTCGAACTAATTTTCGTTCAAGCTTTAAGTTTGGTTTAATTAGGCTCAAATTTAATTTAATATTCATAACTCTATTTCGATTCGTGTTTAATTTGATTTAATTTGATGTTCAAAAACTGATTTGGATCAAGTTTGATTTGATTCGGTTTGATGTTCAAAACTTAATTTGGGCCAAGTTTGATTTGATTCAGTTCAATATTCAAGACTCGATTCTAATTTGAGTATGGTTTTACTTGATTTGGGCCAAATTTGATCTTGTGTTGGGCCCTTAATAGATCTTGGATCTAAACCCTTTATGGCTTCTTATTGGACTTTTAATAGGTCTTGGATATGACCCTTGATGGATTCTTAATTGGTTCTTCTTGGATCCAACCCTAAATGAGTTCTTATTCGATCTTTTATGGTTCTTGGATCTAACCCTTGATGGGTTCTTAATGGATCCTTCTTAGATTTGATCTTGAATGAGTTCTTATTGGATCCTCAGTAGATGTTAGATCTAACCTTTGATGTATTTTTATTGGATCTTGTCTCAACCTGTTGATGGATTTAGGTTTAACCCATGTTGGACCCTCATTAGGTTCAGGTTTGTATTCTAATAAACTTTAATTCAAGTTTAAATCGATTTAGGTTTAACTTTGTTTTAGTTTAGGTTCATCCTACTTTTGGTTTGACTTTGGGTTCTATTTGACCCAATTAGTTTTCAGTTTGAACTTGATTTAACTTAATTGGGATTTGATTCGAGCTTCGTTTGACCCAAATAAAGTTAGATTTGAACTGGACTTGATTTTGAATTGATCCGATTTAAATTTGATTAAGGCTGGAGGCTAAGCTGATTTGATTTGAATTAATTCAATTTGAATTTCAAGTTTAGTTTAATTTGAGTTTTAGTCATCTATTTGATCAATTTAGGTCCATTTGATAGTCCATTTTAGTCAAATTGATTTTATTTATTTATTCTAGTTGAATTCAATATGATTGAGTCACTTCATAATAATCAATTTGATTTGAGAGTTCTCAGACTATCATGATAATTTTGGGCAAGCTTACGAGCTGGTTTTAAATGTGTGAGCCCAATGGCTAGCTTAGATAAACAAGTCTGAGGGTTGGCTTGGTTCACGACCTCAAATACTAGTTTAGAAGTGCAAGGCCAAAGCTTGGCTTGCTTCGCAAGCTTAAAAATTAGCTGAGTACGAGCCTGAAGGTTGACTGAGTGCGAACCTAAAGGTTGACTTATTTCGGCGAATTCGAAGGCTAGCATATAATTTGTGAGCTTGAGGGTTGGTTTGATTTAGTGGGTCCAAAGGTTGGCCTATAATTATTAGTCCAAAGAATGACTTATGGTTGTAAGCCTGATAACTAACTTGATTTGATGGGCTCGAAGGTTGCTCTATGATTGTGAGCCTGATGACTAGCTTGATTCAATAGGCCCGAAAGTTGGCCTATAATTTGCGAGCCTGAGGGTTCTTATGGTTATAAGCCTAAGAGATAGTTGGCCTATGGTTGTGAGTCCAAAGATTGGCTTGATTCGGTGAATTCGAAGATTGGCCTATGATTGTAAGTTTAATTGGCTGACTTGATTTGACGAGCACAAAGGCTGGCCTATGATTTACAAGTTTGAGGATCGGCTTAAGTCAGTGAGTTTAAAAGTTGGCCTATGATTGCAAGCTTGAGGCTTATGGTTGCGAGCCCAAGGGTTGGCTTGATTTGACAAGTTCAAAGGTTGGCCTATTATTATGAGCCTGAGGGTTGGATTATGGTTTTGAGCTCGAAGGCTAACTTGATTTGGTAGGTCGAAAGGCTAATCTATGTTGTTTGATGGATCCAAAAACTATAATATAATTGTGAGTCTGAGGGCTGACTTATTTCAAAAGATCTGAGGACTAGCTTATGGTTATGAACCCAAGAACTGGGCTTGATTTGGTTGGCTCAAACACTAGCTTGTGTTGTTTGGTAGGCTCGAAAACTGACCTATGATTGCGAGCTTGAGAGCTGATTTATTTCGGCAAACCCAAAGATTGGCTTATGATTCAACGGGCCCAAAGGTAGATCTATTATTTAATGGGCTCGAAGGTTGGCCTATGATTTAATTTATGGATTTAGTTGTCTTGGTTGTTTCAAATTCAGACGAGCCCTCTTTGACATCTCTTCATTGTCTCCAAGACAACTTTAGAACTATGGGTGGCCACAACAGTGCACCTACACACAATACCGGGGGTGGCTACAATATTGATAGGTTTTGCTATGAGATTCGAGTGTCTGGTCCATTGAGTTTTGGTCATCAGAATGTGAGAAATCAAGAGGACCATGAAGCAAAGTTGTAGGTGACCACGAGGTTGATGGGTATTCACAGTATGATTCGGGTGCCCAATTCTTCCAAGTTTGGTCATCTGAACTCGGGCGACTATGAAGTTTCAAAGCAAATTATATGACATCTTGATAAGAGCAAACCCATGGGTGGCTACGAGCTTGAAAGAGAAGTGGGAAGGGATAGTAGTAGGAGGGCGAGGACATCGAGACCTTGCAAGAGATGAGGGATGAATGAGAGAAGCAAAAAGAAGGAAAGGATGGAGATAAAATGGAGACTTATATCTTTCTTGACTCTGTTTGTGTCAATTTTGGCCATAAATCAAATTTAATTAAAATTCAATCAAAATATAGGATTGAATATCACTAGATTATGACATAAATATGGATCTCAGTTAGATCTAAATTACAGTCAAATTTGATTGAAAATTAAGCTCAATTCAAATCAAAAATGCTGAAAATTCGGTCTCAAGCTAAAGAGAGTTGAGTGAACTAAATATTTGGACCAAAACCAAGCCCAAAATTTATCAAATATCTTGACCAAAATAAAAATTATAAAATTTTTATAAATTGGTCCTTGACTAGACTTTTTTAACAAGTAATCTCTCAGATGAAAATCTTACGAAAAAAGTCCTTAAAAGTTTTGAAATTTCAAATCAATCCCTACAAAATCTAAGGTTTGCAAAAAAATCCCTCAAAATTTATATTCATAAATAAACTCCTAAAACTTTTAAATTTTACAAATAAACTTTGGAAAGTTTTTTTTTTATACATTAGTCCAAATTTTATTTAGAAAATATCTCAAAAAATTTTAAAATTTATAAATATGTTCTTTTTACAAAAAGGCCCATGGAGTTTGTAAAATTATATTTTGATCCAAATTTCTTAGAAAATTTTGTAAATACTCCTCAAAAATTCAGCATCCAAAAATAGTATATATTTAAAAACTGTTCATCAAGCAAATAAATCTCAATCAATTACATACTAATTAAAAAATTTTTAAAAATATAATTAAATATGATTCAAATTACAATTAAAATCCAACAACTTTCCAAAAGTCAAATCAACGAGGGATTTGATCTTGATTCTTCCTTAGCCTATAAAATCAATAAGAACATGCAGAAAGAGAGGAAGAGAAAATGCAGAGACGGTCAGGAAGTCATCGCAAACAAGAGAGCAAACAAGGACAGAAGACACAGGTATTGTCTTACCCATTGTGTTCTTTCTCCTTTGACCTCATTCTTCCTCTTCTTGTCCTCTCCCTGGTCTTGCTCCTGCATGACTTCACACAGCGGCCACTACTTCCCCGACCTCACCCAGCCACCCTGCTGCTTGGATCCGTTATTGACTTCCTTGTCACCTTTGACTGCCCTTCCTCTTGCCTCTCCTGTTTCCTCATCAGCTAGACCAGCCCGAGTAGCCCCATCACTAGCCTTCATGGCCTGATGGGTCTCACAACTTCTCCTCGCCGGACAAGCTTCAACAACCCATGGTCACAAGCTCCACCAACCCTCTATAGCACTAGCATCAACGGACCAAGCTCCACTCCTGGCCTGGCCTTCATCTCTGAGCTCTGACCCGTGCTTCCCCAACCATTCTGCACTCTCCCATGGAGCATGTCACCTTGTGGCTATCTCACCAGAGAAAAGAAGGGGCTAGATCTGGCCATATCTAGCTAGATTTGGCCAGAGAAGAAGGCAATGGGGGTTTGGACCTCCCACCACAGTTGTCCCACTAGAGGAAGGAAGGACCGATCCTCTCTTTGTGGCTGTCTCACCAAAGAAAAGAAGGGCCAGATCTAGCCGGAAGAAGACCAAAGCCCACACCACCGTCGTCCCCCCTCTTGTTGTCACCATTCGGCCATAACTTCAAAAGGGCTGAGCTGGCCCGTTTCCTTACAGAGAAGAAGAGGAAAACTCGAGAGCGTGGGCTCGAGGATGGAGGAGAAGGAAAAGAAAGGAAAAAAATAAAAGAAACAAAAGTTGTTGAAAAAAAAGGGGTCACAGTTAGCTGTACAAAGAAAGGGGAGTTTGTCGTGCAAAAAAAAGTTTATTTACCTCGATTTTTGCACCATCACCCCCGTGGTTATCTGTAATTTTCAGCATATCGACGGAGTTTCATCAACATTATGATCACCCATGGTCTTTTGCGTATCAATAAGCTCAATCATTTCTATGGTCACGTAGGTCTTTGCATATAGGTTAGTCTTCGGGTCTATTGAACCTAGGCTAACCTTCAGACCTATTAAAACTATTGGCCAACCTTCAAGCTTGCTACAATCAAGTCAGTCTTTGAGTCTACCAAAATTACAGGCCGACTTTTGGGCTTGCTAAAACTATAGGTCAATTTTTGAGTCTATTGAACCCAGACTAGTTTTTGGGTCAAATAAACTTAGGTCAATCTTCAGGCTCACCAAAACTATAGATTACCTTTCAGGCTTGCCGAAATTATAGGCTAGCATTCGGATCCGCTAAAATCAGGTTAGCCTTAAGCTTGTCAAAACTATAGACTAACTTTCGGACTTGAAGAAATTATAGACTAGCCTTTAGACCCACCAAAATTATAGATTAGCCTTTGGGCTCGTCAAAAATATAAATAAACCTTTGGCCCACCAAAACTATAAGTTAGTTTTTGTGCCCGCCAAAATTAGGCTAGCTTTTAGCTTCGCCGAAACTATAGGATAACCTTTGGGTCCACTAAACTCAGACCAACCTTCAGACCTGTTGAAAACCAAGCTAGCCTTCAGGCCTATTAAAACTAAGCCTTTGAGTCCACTAAAATTATAGGTCAATCTTTAAATCTGATAAAATTATAGGACAGCCTTCAGGCCCATTGAACCCAAGCCAGTATTTAGGTTTATCAATTTTAGGCTAGTCTTTAGACCTTCCAAAATTAGGTTAATCTTCGAGCCCACCAAAATTATAGGCCAGCCTTCGGACCTATCGAATACAAACCAACCTTTGGGCTGGCCAAAATAATAGGTCAACCTTTGAACTTACCAAAATTATAGGTCAGTCTTTAAGGCTGCTGCAATTATAGGTTAGTTTTTAGGCTCGTCAAATCTAGATTGACCTTCGAGCCCACCAACTCTATACTAGTCTTCAGGCCCATTGAAACTAAGCTAGCCTTCGAGCCTGCTAAATCAAGTTAGCTTTCAAACTCGCACCTCTAAGTCAACTTTTGAGCTTATGAACCAAACTAGTTCTTGAGCTCATATTTCAAAGACCAGTCTACAGGCTCACCCAAAATTATCATAATAACCAAGGATTCTCAAATCAAATTAATTAACATGAAGTGACTTAATCACATTAAACTCAACTAGAGCAAGTGAATGAGTAAAACCAAACTTGAATTAACCAAATAAATAGACTAAAACTCAAATTGAATTGGACCCAAAAATCCAAATTGAGTTAACCTAAAGCAAATAAGCTTAGGCTTAACCCTATTTAGATTTGAGTTGGATTAATCCAAAATCAAGTCAAGTTCAAATCAAATCCAATCTAGATTGAATTGAGCTCAAATCAAACCTTAATTGGTTAAGTTGAGTTTAAACTAAAGGATCAAACTCAAACTTAAATCAGAATTAGGCCGAGCTTGAACTGAAATCAAGTTAAACCAAATTAACTTGAACTTAAACTGAAGTCCATCAAGATGCAAACTCAAAATTGATAAAGGTTTAACACAAGGTCTAATTTGACCCAGTTAAATGAAACCAGACTCGAGAAAATTGAGTTCTAAATATTGAATTGAATTAAGTTAGACTTAAATTAAAATCAACACTACTCCAACCAGAGTCAATAATCAATATTTGATACTTTTTCTCAGAAAATTAATGCCAAACTTGGTGAATTGAATTCATTATTACAAATTGAATATTCATTATTAATACTAACAGTAATTTTGGAATGGATATTTTGCATAGTTCTGTTGGTCATGCAAATAGACTAGTGCGAACCCAATTACCAAAGATTCTATGAATAGGAAATTAGAATATATCAATATCATTCAGGAAGGAGTTATTAAATCACAATTTAATCAAGTTAAATCAATTCAGACTTGAACTAAAATCGAGTGTTGAACATTAAATTGATTCAAAACTAAACTAAAACCTGAACCAAATTAGTTCGAATGAAACTAAACAAGGTCAAACCAAGTACTACCGGATGTGTTGAACCTTCGGTAATAATCTGAGGCTATAAATAACAAATGATGGTACCATCTTGACCTAAACTAGAATTAGTCCGAGTGAAACTAAACTAAGTCAAATTAAGTTTTGGCAGGTGTGCTACAAAAATCTTTGGTGCCACTCTAAAGCTATGCCCAACTTTATGAGCAGTAAATAATGCGACTTAAAAATTAATGAAGTTATCATTTATGCCTTATTGGCTATATAAATACTTCAAAATCAACGAAATTATTACTTATGCCTCACAGGCTACATAAACTCTTCAAAATCAATGAAGTTATTACTTATACCTCACGTGCTAAGAAGCACTTCAAAATCAACCAAGTTATTATTTATGCCGCATAGGCTACAAAAATATTTTTAAACCAAATAAAGTTATTGCTTATACTTTATTGGCTATAGAAATACTTCAAAACTAAACGAAGTTATTACTTATGACTTATTGATTATATAAATACTTAAAAATAAAATGAAGTTATTGCTTACACCTCATTGGTTATGGAAATATTTCAAAACTAAATAAAGTTATTGTTTACACTTTATTAATTATAGAAACACATCAAAATCAATGGAGTTGTCACTTATATCCTACGAACTATGAAAACACTTCAAAACTAAATAAAGTTATTGCCTATATCTTATTGGCTGTAAAAATGCTTCAAAACTAAATGAAGTTATCGCTTATACCTCATTGGTCATAAAAACACTTCAAAATTAATAAATTTATTATTTACACTCCACGGGCCGTAAAAACACTTCAAAACTAAATAAAGTTATTGTATATGCCCTATGGGCTATAACAACGCTTCAAAACTAAATGAAATTATCACATATACCTCATTGGCTATAAAAATATTTCAAAATTAATGAAGTTATTACTTACGCCCTAGGAACTATGAAAACACTTCAAAATTAGTGAAGTTATTAGATACACCCCATGGATTATGAAAACACTCCAAGGCCAAATAAAGTTATCACGTATGTCTCATTAGCTATGAAAATACTTCAAACTTCAAAGTTATCGACTATATCTCATTAGCTATGAAATATTTCAAAATCAAATGAAGTTATCACTTATACCTAATCGGCTATAGAAATACTTTAAAACTAAGTGAAGTTATCACCTATGCCTAATTGGCTAATGAAAATACTTTAAAGCAAATAAAATTATCACCAACACCTAATTGACTAATGGATATACTTCAAAATAAATAAAATTATCACAAATGCCTTATTAGCTAATGAAAATACTTCAATTCAAAAGAAGTTATCACCAATGCTAATTAATAATAGAGGTTTGCACATATTAGAAGTCAATATTTTCATAATACCTGATAACTATTTGAAATTAAAATAAAATTTGATTTGTGCATTGAGGTCACTTCCTGAAGTCTCCATCACTTTCGAGCCACTAAAATCGATCCCATAGACTCTTTGATGATGCTCTCTCAGCATCCTTCTTGATGATGAGATCTCCCTCAGAATTTCTTCAAGAATTGCCTTTGAATTTGTCAAAAATTCACCTAAGAATCCTATGAAAAAATCGAATCAAATTTATATGTCATAACTCTCTTTATATTAGACTAAGAGAATCTTCAATTTGGATCTTTGATTGACTTGATTTTAGGATTTGGGAGATATATTCTTACCATAAATCTCATATTCAAATCCCTGATTGATATATTCTGAAATTACACCTTTGTTGTTTGAAAATCCTATCAATCTTGATGGATTCAATAAGATTTATTTCTTTTTCTATGAATTGCTCCTAGTCTACTAGGTTTGGGCATCTTAGCATTTGATCACCCGAACACGTACGGTCTTGGGCCTAATTTTTTTAGCCTTTTTCTTAAATTGGATTCCATATTGTGCTCAATATATTAGGTTTGGTTGCCCAAACATGTGAGTAGATATGTCCAACCTATGAGGTTTGGATGCCCAATCCTCTGTTACATCATTCGAACACAGGCTATTCGTGGCCTGATTTCTTAGTCTTTTCCACTTCAAATTGGACCCTATTTATTATGAATTGGGCCTAATGTCCAACTTTAAAACTCAAACATTAGAATTGGGTTTCAAAATTGACTCAAACAAATGCCCCGTTTTCATCTACTTTATGAGTTTTCCTAGCGAGAAGAGTGGATATAAACAATTTTTAAGTAGTTATCCCTATATCAATTTTTTAGGAGTTGATTATATAGGCTTGAATTGCCATATGATAGTGGACTTGGTTTGTCACATGGAGTGAACTTAAGTTGCCACAAGAAATGAACTTAATTTTAATTTACCACAAGAAATAAACTTGATTTGCCATAAGAAATAGATTTGATTTGCCACAAAAATTAGACTTGATTTAGCACAAGGAATATACTTAATTTGTCACAAGAAGTGGACTTAATTTGTTACAAAAAGTAGACTTAATTTGTCACAAGGAGTAAACTTAATTTGCCACAAGAAGTGGATTCAATTTATTATAAAAAAGTGGATTTTTGAATTGCCACAATAAGTAAATTTGAGTTGCTGCAATAAGTGGGTTTGATTTCTCACAATGAGTGGACTTGGGTTACTAGAATGAGTGGACTTGAGATGACACAATGAGTGGACTTAAATTGCTATAATGAGTGGACTTGATTTGCCACAAGAAGTGGACTCATTTGCCGCAAGGAGTGGATTTTGAATTGCCACAATAAGTGGGTTTGATTTGTCACAATAAATGGACTTTAAGCTACCACAATAAGTGGACTTGAGTTGTGATAATGAGTGGGCTTGATTTGTCAATGGACTTGAGATAGCACAATGAGTAGACTTGAGTTGGCACAATAAATGAACTTGATTTACCATAATGAGTGGACTTGAGTTGCTACAATAAGTTGGTTTAAATTACCACAATGAGTGGGCTTAGTGGGGTTGGGGACTTGATCATCACACATACTAAATTGGGTTTTGTGTCCATGTTTTATCTTAAGAAATATAGAATGCATGTTTAACCAAATTTTCCCTTTTTGAGGAAGTTAGATATTCCATCATAGATAAAACATAGATATTCTTTATTATTGTTACTCCTAGAGGCTTGGGCATAATACCTCTTCAGGAATCGAACATTGATTAGTGACATGGGTCTTTCTCCTGAACTAAGGTTAATTTCTATTAGTTTATGGATGGTGGCTTGCCCCCTGTCTTTGAATTTTGGTGAGCTTCTTTTGATTTGAGGATCATATTTTCACTAAGTGATTCGTCACATTGAGTGAGACTTGGTAAAAGTTCCTCTTTTAGCTTCTAGAATATTTCAATTGCATTATATCCCCTTTCTTTAGGTTTTGATGAAGTTTTATTAAGGAATTCATCTTTTTGTGATGTTTGAAGAATCATGATTGTCTCGATGCATGCAATTTGTGTATCAAAAGGCATTGATGATATTTGATCAGCCTCATTATAGGTCTAATGGTGACCATGAGGCATATATGGATACTTGGAGTGATGTAGCCCAGTCCTTTAGAATTCTTCATTGACACATTGGAGTTGGGTACTTTGTAGTAATCAGTTGAATTAGCAAGTAGATGCTCAGGTCTAGTAATAGATGCTTAGGTCAATAATAGTTGAATTGTAGTAATTCAAGCTAACAGTTCATCTTCTAGAATGCCAAATTAGTGCATGAGCTTATGGAGTGATGCTGTCTCTTTTTTCCTTTGTGATGCTGAAAGAAGTAAATGATGCAAAGCATATGTGTTTGTACTTTTTTGAAAGAAAATCTTTTTTAGAAATTTCTCTTAGTAGACAAGTAATATATCCTTTCATTCTTCAATTAAGGCCTCTTACTTGATTCAGTCTATTGAAGTTCAAGGATAATTTGGTCTCAAAATGTGGTAGATCACCGATGGACTTTCCCTTATACTTTTTTCCTAGTGTAATCTTTTCTTCAGGAATTTGTTTTACTGGTGGCTTCACTACTTTCACCATTTTCCTATTAGTTAGTTACTTCTTTTACTTTAGTTTTGATTTTGGATGCCTCCCAACCTCAATTTCTAAGGTCTACACATTCATAGATGCCAGTTGATATTTATTCTTTAGGTGGTCTTTTTTAGTTGATAATACATTGAGATGATGCTAGGTAAGTTCTCCTAATTCTGGCATGTGGTCCAATTTTCTCCGCTCTCTCTCTGTTTTTTTTTGGCATAACAATCTCATTTATTTTTTGAAGACCAAGGTTTGCGGACTCACTGACTCTACCAGGTTCTTACTCTTTGAGTCTGGCTTTCTTGGTTTGGCTTTTCATATAAGCTTTATTCATTTAGGACTTTGTTTTTCATTGTTTATTTGGGGGTGATTTTTTACTTCTAGGAGGAGATTCCTGAGAGATTATCTTTTGATCATTGCATTTTTGTCTTTAAAATAACTTTCCTAATAGGGATTTAGCTACTTGCATATTGGTTGCCATATTTTCAGATTATATTTCTAAAGTCAACTTAGGGTGTCAGTGGGTAGGGGAGGTGTAGAGATTCCAACTCTACTATATTTCATTATCGACCATCCTTGCCTTCAAGAATTACCTTTACATTCTTCAAAGATCTTATTTATAAGATAGAAGACAATTTATTTGAATACTAAAAGAAATTTTCATTTTATGTTTCTTAAAAAAGTTTGCTTTTGCCTCAGAAGTATGAAATACATACTTAACTAGTTAGTTTTGATTTAGACATTTTATTATAGGCTCAATATTTTTTTTTGTTTTGTTCTTTTGAAGCTTATGCAACCATTTGACATTTGCATGCTATAAATTTGGTGCAAGTAAAATCTTGCTTATCCATTAATTACTCTGGCATTAGAAGATGGCGTTACTCCTTTCTTAACCGAAGAACATTGAACATGTATCCTTTATTTGTTCTTCTCTAGCTCTTGTAGCATTGTCAAGAAGTTAGAGGAGGGATTGCAACATTGAGCTTCAAGTTCATTTTGAAGTTGACCGAACGCCCTATTGATCCTTCTTTCAGCAAGTTGTAGGTGGTCAAAATTAACTATTATCTATTGCTTAGCCTTTGAAAAATTGGAACCATAGTTTATGCTAATGGGTCCTCCATTTCATTATTGAGGTTCGACACAACAAAATTTAGTCTTATTGCTAGGGCAAACTCAGCTTTTGCCTCCTTGGTAGACTCGGTCCTTACTCCCTTGGTGAACTTGGTCTTTTATCCCTTGGGTGGACTTGATCTTTATCCATTAGATGGGAGGTGAGGGGTTGATCCATACTAGCTAGGTGGAGTAGCAACTGGATTAATGGTAAGGCAGATTATAAGCTTTTAAAAACTAATTTTTGCCTATTGTCAAGTTTTTGGAATACCAATACCCTAGTTTTTGCTAATAGACTCTCTATTTTATTATCGTGAGTTGACATGATGAACTTTGGCCTTTGCTCCCTTGATGAACTCAACCTTTACCACTTAAGTAAATCTGGTGTTTGCCCCTCTGGTTGGACTTGGTCCTTGTCTCCTTGGCAGGAGGTCTTTACCCCCTAAATGGGAGGCAGAGAATTGATCCATACTAAGTAGGTGGAGTAGTAACTGGATCCAAGATAATATTAGCAATGCTAGAAGGAGTGATACTATTAGTAAAAGTGAAGCACCATGCATGCGTTGGATGAAATTGGACATAGCCTAATGGTTGACATGGACTTCAATTGCCCCCATAATAATTGTTATTTTGTCATCAAGGTTTAACATAATGGCATTTAGCCTTAACCCCTTTAAATAGATTTGACTCTTGCTCCCTGGATGGGATGTCATTGCTCCTTAGATGAGAGGTCTTTGCCCTTGATGAAAGGTCTTTACTCCTTGAGTATGAGGTCTTTGTCTCCTAGACAAGAGGTCCTTGCCTTCTAAGTAGGAGGTCTTTGGTCCCTAGATGGGAGATGAGGAGTTAATTTATGTTTATGTGTACTCTAGTTGCCCCTGTGGTGATTGTTAGTTGACAAAGTATGCCACAACTTTGCCTCCAGAGTAGGTCTTCATCTCCTAGATGAAAGATTTTTGCCCCTTGACTAGGAGGTCTTTTCTCCCTGTATGGGAGATAAGGAGTTGATTTATGCTTAAATGGACTCCAATTACCCCTGCATTGATCGTTGGTTGATGAAATGTGCTACAAACCTTTCACTAAGGATGATGGTGTAGATTGGGGCAGGAGAGCCACTTGATGATGCCATTTTTCTTTTCTCATGATGAAAAATCAATCATTAGCTTTTTTTCTTTTGATATGTGCCTATATTAACTAGGTTTCTCTACTTGGGGGAGAAATCAAGTTCCATCGGACATGTCAGAATTTGTGGACTTAATTTCAGTGGCCCGTAGTAGAGGAAACCCTGGAGAGTGATCTTGATGCATAAATCAAAGTGTGTTAAATTTGAAATGTATTATAAGGTATTCTGAGAACATTAACTTCTAGTAGACATATGCCCTTCTTGTTAATTATCCCAACGATTTTTAGGAACCTCCTAAAATAAGAAACCTAGCTAAAGAAATAGAGACTTAAAAAAAGAAAAAAGAAATATTTGATTGATTTGAGAGAGATAGTATATAGCTTAAGCGAGGGCATATTCTTACTTTGCAAAGAATTTTAACATGGAATTATAAAAGATATGAAAGAAATAAAGAAAAAAAAAGAGTGGAGAAGAAGCTCTGATATGTGTTGCTGCTCTGCTCCCTGGTGATGGACCACATGACATTTGACTTTGATGAATATTGACTTGATCCTCAATAGATGTTGATAGTGTCGTTCCGTGGGACATGGAAGGATGGAAAAGGCTTAAAGTGTTTCCAATGTCTTTAACCATTGACGATAACTTCCAAGGGGAAGTGCATACCGGACTGCATCTTTATGCCCTACTTCAACTCTGAGCAGGGTCCAGTGAGGTTTGCAATGATTCATAACATATTTTGGGCCAATAACACATTGAAGCTCCTTCTACATGTGCTGAAAGCTAATTTCTATGAGGCTGTCATCACCATCACTTACGAGGTGCCAGGAATCATGATGCCATCTTTAACTGCATCATCCACATTTTTATGTTGCAACAATAGTTTCATCACCCACATCACACATCGTTTGAGCTCATGAGCTCAGCGAGCTGAGCTTGACCAGCTAGAGCTCGAGGCTTGATGAGCTCGAGCTCGATTTACTTAGTTTGAGCTGAGCTCGAGTTGGCTATTTAACCCAAGCTGAGTCGAGCTAACCTCGGCTCAACTCAGCTCATTTACACCCCTAGAGGCACTAATGGTAGTGCCACTAATGACTTCCATCAACGGCGCTAATGGTAGCATTGCTAATATGGGTCATTAGGAATGCTGCCATCAGTGTTGCTAATGTGTTCAATATATTAGCCATGCTAATATTAATGTCACTAATATTCTAACAATCTGATAGCAGCGATAATAGTTGTTCAAAGTCGAACTCTATTTTTACAATATCAACATATATAAAATACAATTTTTACATAAAAATACAAATAACTTAATACATATACCAGCAGTAAATATAATCTCCAAATATGAATTAAGTTGTTCTATAACATGAAGCATTTACAAAACAAAAATCACTCAGTGCCCCTATTTGTCTGGCTTGCTTCTAGTTGTCGACTCATAAATAGTCTCCTAATATAGATCTAAATAAATACAACATCAAAATTAGAGAAATATAATTTAGTTGATGACATTACAATTTCAATTATGCCTAAGTCCATAAATAAAAAAAATTGTAAAAGCAGTAAACAAAATATACCCAAGTAGTCTTGGAAGTGGAAGGAGCTTTTCCAGAACTAGCTTTACTACCTCCACCAACGACTTGCTATTGTGTTTTGTCACTTAGGACCTTATATTAGCAACAAAGAAAATTAGCACTCTTATAGAAAAAAATAATACATTTTGCAATATATACAAAGAAGACAAACATGGGATTTGATCCATACCTCATGCTCTTCTGGGGTAGGGCAAAATATTATATGGGAGAAATTATCGAACATCTCCTTCTTGAATCTCTCCATTATAGTGGCTACCTTGGCATATATCATAGCATGTATTTGAGTTTGGGTATAGAGAAGAGGCTTACCTTGTGATACTCTAGAGGATGAGCTATATAGAGATTTGGGCATCAGTCCTATACCAAAATTTTGCATCTGACTATATTTGTTATAACAAACACCTGATCAGAGATGGTGTCATTGGTGGTCGTATCCAAAAGAGAGTCCTCTCGCTGAGACTACCTCAACTGAGTGATCTTGTCCTAAAATATGTTCAACAGAAATATGACCATTATTTTATTATAACAAATATTATAAAAAATTAAGTTGATATAGTAGTTCTAGCTTGGAAGGTTCAATTCCAGTGGATACCTCAAGCTACAAGTAATAGAATTAGCAAAAAATACAATATACCGAGTAAGGTGGCCAAAACTCTATTAATAAGTTGAAAAATATACCTCAGCCCTTAGGTTTACATACCCTGCATCTGAGAGAGTGACCTATTATCTGACGATGTTAGTGCCTTCTATTTATCCGACTCAATTTCTAAGTGAGAAATGCAAATTTGTCAGTGATAATCATATTTATATTCCAACAAACAAGGGGTTAGAGTAATACCGAGGTCTCTCTCGTCTGCTAATATTTGATCAAGACTAGATTGTTCTTCCTCGATCCTTGAATTTGAGTAAATGACAAGTCTCTTGGGTTATTCTTGTATAGTGTGAAGTATTTTTTTCATGTTCCCTAGTCACACCAATGCTTGCCAAGGGTTTGCAAGATGCCTTTCTTTGCATTATCCTCCAAAATGGTATAAGCCTGAAGAAAAAGATATTAGAAAAGTTAGCAACATACATAATATAATGAATATTAGAATGTGAGAAAATATAATATATCATCATATTATCTTTACATCTGTCTATATTCGTTCCTTGTTTTCTTAGGGCATAACTCACTGGTTGATATAAGTTATCGGCAACATATTATCTTCCTTTAAAAAAATCGCCAATTGGGTGGAAAGCTGAGCTAAATTCTTACCAATGACCTAATCCTGGCAGTTGATAATAAGTTGTAATCTAAAGTTGGCAGTACCCCAAATCCCTATAGATCTATTGGAGCCATGAGGGTCCTACTTGTGGAAGCTATAGTAGAACCTATAATTCACATAAAATGGAATATTAGATTACAATGTTAGAATTATTAAATCATGTTGAATATGAGGAATATTAATATAGTAAGAGTTCCATATCTTTAACACCATCAGGATTGATATCCTAGTCTAACAGCTTTGGAGGGGTAGAATCCATGCTAGAGCCTATGGAGTCTATGTCAAAATCTCCACTCTCCTTGTACATTGGATCCATAATCTCAACGTCCTGCAACCCCTCCTCCATGTCTCCTACAAATGATTCTTTTCCTCTATGATATGGGATCAATTTTGGCATTTTGGGATAGTAGAGACCCCGGGAGTGATCTTGAATCACAAATCAAAATTTATTTTAATTTGAAGTTCACTATTAGGTATTGTGAAAACATTCACTTCTAACATGTGCAAGTCCCTATTATTAATTACCCATGAGATTTTTTTATATGGTATTGTCCTTTTTACTAGCGCCTTCTTTATCTTCTTGACTTCCTCATAGAGCATAGTACTCATATTTGCCACACTTTCTATGTGGATAGCCATAGCCTTCAGATGCTTATTCAGCATTTGCATTTGCCCCCTGACAAACCTTATGTTAGTTGTAGCTAGCTCTTTCACAGTATCTAGCTCTAGTTGAAGTATGCCATAGTCGTACTCATGGGCAAACCACTCTCTAAGATGATCATATCGGGAGTATGCCATAGTCGCTTCTTCTTGCCTTGCACCCTAAGTTTCCACATTATTGAAGCAATGGGGTGGGGATCAGCTTGGTTGTAAATCTCCAACAATAAATATGGCAGAGCATGTTGCACTGAAAGTTCACTTTCTTCATTTCCTACATTAGGGTCGTATAGTAAAGCTTTGAGTTTGTTAGGGAAGAATTCTTCAAGAGCTACTTGGCTTCTTTCTCTCTGAACATGTTCATCCAAAGAATCGATTTATTCTTGAATGATTGATTTCTTGACATTGTATTGATCTAACTAAACTAGCTTCTTCTTCTTGCTTTTATTCCTCCTCTTCTTGATGCTTCAAGTTGGCGAGGTAGTTTGCTCTGATGAGGCTTTCTTCATTACCATCCCAAGCTTTTTAGGGTTTCTAGTTATTTTCTTGATCAGTTTCTTTAGCTTTTTTGAAATATAGATGTTTCATAAATGTCCTTGTTCAAAGATATATTGTGCTTCTTTCCCAAAGAGAATTTTATCAAGTGGTTCATGGTCCTCAAACATAATAATATGATTGATATGTTCGGTGGGTGTTTTGAATAGGGTTACCTTTGAGAGAGTTAGCTTGTCTTCCCGGTATTGCTTCTCGACCAAATTCTTGAATAGATAGCAGTCTTCAATGGTATGCCTCTAAACTTTATGGCAAGGATGATAGTTTGAGTGATCTATTTGGTTGGCCTCACCTAGCCTCTTGGATTTTGACAATTGGAGGCCTAACTTTAGGGCATCCTAGAAAATTTTATCTACTCTTTTTCTTTTGAAAGAATATTTCTTTTTGGGCCTTTGTTGAAAATTATTGGATCGTTCCACTTCTCCATCTCCTCCAAGAGTTGGTGACTTTTAACAATTACCCTTGTTCATGACGGAGTTTGGATATAGCCTTTACTCAGTTGCTATAAATACAACCCTCACATTTTTAGAAGACTCCCCATGCTTTATCCTATTTTTTCAATGGTTAGTGGGCCAATCCTTTTCAGCTTCTTGACTTGGATGATGAGTTCTTGGAAGGTATGAATAGAAGAGGTACTCAAATAAGGTGTCATCCATTCTCCCCCTACGTCACTGAGTACTAGGTTTACTATCTTAAATTAGCTCATGGGTTGCTAACACTTAATTTTGAGTATTTTTCATCATGTGATATAATTCAGAATCGACTCATTATCACGTTTCGGTATTAAGACAAGATCTATAATGGTCACTTTATTGCTAACTCCTTTGAACTTGATTTAGAAAGCCTCTTTCATTTGTGCCCAAGTTTGTATGGATTTTGGTTACAAATTAGCATATCACTCGAATGGCATTCCTATCAAATTTGCTGAAAATTGGTAGAGTAACAATGAGGGACTATTACTTGAATCTCCACATATAGTCATAAAGTGAGCTATGTGCTATTCAAGATTGTCCATACTATTAAACTGTTTAAAATTATGTACAGTATAACCTTTGGGATATGACACTCAGTCATGATGGATAGGGTATGGTTTATCAGTATCATTTACCCTACCTGTCTCACTTTCTTGTCTTAACTATGCAACTATCATTCATTATATCTACTGTTATATACATGCTGGGAGTTTCATATTGTCGGAGATCCCTAAAATTAGGGATTGGGTATCCCTTACTAGAGAAGGTGCTTGCAAATGGCCTATATTTCATGGATCTCATCTATGGGAGGTGCACCTTCTACCACCTCTGCTGCTTGGGATGGCTGTTGAGATCATTCCAACTTATCGAGATTTTTGGTCATTTATAGCATCATCTCTATTAACTCCATGAACCATCTTTTTTGCTTCATCTTTCTCTTTACCTTACTCTCTTAGTTGTTCTTGTAGTGCTTTTATGGTCACTTTTTGATTAGAACTTTTAGTTATGACCAAGGCTTCTATCAGAATATGATAGTCTATATCTTGAGAATCAATTCTAAGCTTTGGGTTGAGGCTAACTTCTCCCATCGGTTGAGTCATCTTATTCAAGAGTCTACTCATAGCGCAGATTGCCACACCCTCTCTTTGGTGTGGTAGTAATGATTGGTTTATAAGGACCCTCTCCTCTTAGATTTGTTCATTAGTAAGTCTCACTCGGACGGTCTCCTTTTGGCTTTTGGCCAGTTGGGGTGCAGGCTTATAGTCCCTCTCAAAGTCATGACAAGAAATAACTCTGATAGTGTGGGTGATCTTCTTTGGCATACCTTCATAGTGGGTTGTAGCTTTATAATAACTCTTGTGACTTTGTTTGGTGGATCACCCTTTTGCCATAGTTTTAAGGCAAGACTGTGCCCTTTGTGATTTCCTTCTACCCTTCTCTAAATTCTTAGTGGTGCAAAGGAGTTGGAGGTAGGAATGTTAATAATTGCCTTTATTTGAGAGGTAGGTTTCCTAAGTCAACTAAAAATTTTAGCAGTTTTTGTTTTACTTGTGACAGTCAAGATGAGATCTTCTTCAATGATGCCTATGCCCAGATTTTCTTTTGATTGCCCTTGTGAGGTGTTGAGTGAAGGCGGCAAAAAATTGAGCTTTATTTTGGTCCTAACCTCTAGAAGATTGATATTCCTTTTGGTTGAGATATGGCTTCTAGATCTTTATCTGAATAGCCCTTCTTGTTAGGAATAATGACATTGGGTTTTCTTCCCCTTGATTAAAGGTGAGAAATAGGATGGTTTTGCATGTTAACAACTTTAGTTGGTGTAATAGTAGGTATCTTCTTAAATTGCACGACCTTAGAGATGGTCCCAAACTTGATATGAAATTCAACTACTTCTATAGCAACTATTGACTGGGATAAATGCATAGTTGATCTTGCCCCCAAGATGATGGTGTATCTTGGGATGAAAATATTCTTCATTATTGCTATTTAATTCTTTCTTATACAAAGGAGAATATAATTAATTAGTCTTCAATTGTAATTTTTCTTTATCAGTATCTCTATCATATTAACTAGGTTTTTATACTTGAAGGAGAAGTCAAGTCCCACTGGGCATGCCAAAGTTTGTGGGATCGATTCTGACAATATAGGATAGTGGAGACCTCGGGAGCAATCTAAAATCACAAATCAAAATTTATTTTAATTTAAAATATGCTATTAGATGTTGTGAAAATATTAACTTCCAACAGGTCCAAGCTTCAAATGTTAATGAGCCCGACAATTATCAAAAATCTACTAAAGTGAGAAATCTAGCTAATAAAATAAAAATAAAAAAAATATTTGATTGATTTTAAGAAATAATATATGGTTTAAGCAAGGGTATGCCCTCACTTTATAATGAATTTCAACATGAAATTATAGAAAAATATGAAAGAAATAAGAAAAGAAAAAGAGAAAGAAGGAGGAAAGAAGAAGCTCTATATGTGTTGTTGCCTTGCTCCCCTGCATTGGACCACATGGCATCTGACTCAGATTGACTTGGTCCCTGACAGATAATGATGGCATCGTCCAATGGGATGTGGAAGGAAATGTGAGGAGTTCGAAGTGTTTTCAATAGCTTTGAGCATTGGCGGTAACTTCATTTGGTTTGGTGACATCTCCAATGGCTTATAAGGTTGGGTATACTTTGAAAATTGTATCATCAACTGCATTTGGGGTTGACTAGATTGAGGGGTGTGTTATCAACTACTTTTAGGATTGACTAGCTTGAAAGGGCGCATCATTAATGGCTTCTAGGATTGACTAGCTTGAGGAGTACATCATCAACTACTTCTGGTGTTGACTAGCTTGAGGGCATGTCACCAATGCCTTCTAGGGTTGACTAGCTTTAAATGATGTGTCACCAATGGCCTCTAGGGTTGATTAACTTAAATGATGTATCATCAATGACTTTCGGGATTGACTACCTTGAAAGGTGCATCATCAATTTCTTCAAGAGTTGACTAGCTTAAGGGCATGTCATCAGTTGCTTTTGGTGTTGACTAGCTTAAAGAATGGATCGCCAACTACTTTTGGAGTTTGCTAGTTTGAGGATTGTAGCATTAACTACTTCGATGGTTGATTAGCTTTGAAGTATAGCTGATAGCTTTGAGCGTGTTGGTGATTAACTTTTTTGATTTGGTAGCGTCATCAACTACTTATGAGGTTGGGTATAACTTTGAAGTGTTGCTAAAGGCTTTCGTAGCACACCTAATGAGACTCAGTTTAATCTTATTTAGCTCTATTTGAACTAATTTTGGTTCAACTTAGGATGGTAATATCACTCTTTATTCATAGTCTTGGAGTATTGTTGAAGGTTTAGCACACCAATGGGACTTGGTTTGACCTTATTTAGTTCTATTGAGACTAATATTGTTCAGGTTGGAGTTTAGTTCAAAATCAGTTCAACACTCAATTTTGATTTGAGTCTGAAATTGATTCAAGTTGATATTTGAAACTTGATTGAATTGCGATTTACTAACTTTTTCTTGAAAGATAATGATGTGTTTCAGTCTTCCTATTTCCAGAATCTTTGGTGATCAATTTCACACTGACACTTTATAGCATGATTAGGGGAACCATGTGAGACATCAAAGTCACTGAATGTCTAGTAATAAATTCAATCTACAAGCTTAGCATTGATTTTTGGAAGAATATTCATCAAATATTGATCATTAACTCTAGTTGGAGAAATATTGATTTTGATTCGAATCTGATTCAATTTAGTTCAATGTTCAAGATTTAATTTTTGGTTCAAGCTTGATTTCATTCCGGCCGAGTTTGTCCTTTTGTTGGACATTTATTGAGTTCTAATTTATATCATAATGGACTTTAGTTCAAGTTCAAGTCAATTTAGTTCTACTTAGTTTTGGTTCAAGCTCAGCCTGGTTTGGTTCTGGTTTAACTTTGAGTTTGTCCTTTTAGTTTGGACTTGATTTAACCTAATTAGAATTTGATTTAAGCTTAGTCTAATCTAGATTGGATTTAATTTGAACTCAACTTGATTTGAAATTAACCCATCTTAAGTCTAATTATATTTTTAGTTCATTTATTTGATCAATTTAGGTTTATTTGAGTCAACTTGGCATTTGTCCATTTATTTTGACTGAGTTCAATTTCAATATGATTGAGTTACTTTATATTAAACAATTTGATTTGAGAGTTCATAGCTATTTAGGATAATTTTAGGTAGACCCATGATTTGGCCTTAAATGTGCAAACCCGAAGGGCTAGCTTAGTTCACCAGCTCAAAAGCTGGCTTAGAGGTGCAAGTCCAAGGGTTGACTAGGTGTGAGTTCAAAGACTGGCCTTGATGCCAATCCAAATGCTAGTTGAGTGCGACCTCGAAGTCTAACTGAGGTATGAGCCTGAAGGCTAGCTAAGTGTGAGCCCGAAGGCTGGTTTGGTGTGAGCTCGAAGGCTAGTTGAGGTGCAAGACCAAAGGCTGGCTTGGACATAAGCTTGAAAACTAGCTAGATGAGAGCCTGAAGGCTAGCTGAGTGTGAGATTGAAGACTGGTTTGGATGCGAGCTCGAAGGCTGGCTGAGTGCAAGTCCGAAGGCCAGCTACATGTGAACCCGAAGACTGGCTTGGATGTAAGCCTGAATGCTGATTTAAGTCTGAGCCCAAAGGCTGATTAAGTGCAAGCCTGAAGGCTAGCTTGGATGCAAGCCCAAAGGTTGGCTTGGATGGAAGCTCAAAGGTTGACTTAAATGCGAGCCCGTGGGCTGGCTAAGGTGTGAGTTCGAAGGTTGGTTGGATGTGAGATCGAAGACTAGCTAAGTGTGAGCTGAAGGGTGGCTTGGATGTGAGTTTGAAGGCTAACTGAGTACGAGCCCAAAGATTGACTGAGTGTGAGTCTGAAGGCTAGCTTAATGCAAGCCCAAAGGCTGATTGAGTGTGAGCTTGAAGGCTAGTTTTGTGCAATGAGGATCACCATCTTCGAGGGATCACGGTGGTGACAGTGGTGTCAAGAGTTCACCGCCTTTGAGAGGCCACAGGTGGCTGCAGTAATATCTAGAGTTTACTATCTTCAAGGGACCTGTAGGTGGCCACGGTATTGATGGTGCCGAAAATCAAAATGAGAGAATTTTTTTTTGAATGAACCTTTCTTTTCTTCATTTTTGCTGAATTATTTTTGTCACAACTTTTTCTATATTTTATTTTCTTCCTTCATCCCCTTCTTTAGCCAGTCTCGACCCCTTCCCCTTTGTTTGCAAAGCATCACCAGGCTCAAGTGGCCTAGAATTCTTTCCAGCCAGATCCAGCCAATCTGGCCTCTCTCCCCTAGTGGCAAGGTGGAGGGGCACATTTGCCCCTTGTCTCATAGCCAAATCTGACCGGATCTGGCCTCGATCGACACCAAATTATGGCAGGCTTCAAATAGGTGGTGGTGAGCGATGCAATCGGCCATGGAGCTCGCCATGGGGAGGAAGGCAGCGGGAGTTGGGTCATGGTGGTGTGGGCATAAGGCTACTTATGATGCTGATGATAGGGGTGACGACAAGAAGGAGGTCACAGTGGTGTGGGCGTGCGGCTAATTTTGGCAGTGATGGCATGAGCAATAGTAGCCATGTGGTGCAAGTCAAGTAGAGTGGGTACTGAGTGGCAAAAGCCACTGGCTAGATAGCTAGCTATTGGAGGCCTTCCTGCAAGGTGGGTCATGTACAGAGGTTGGGCTTCTTCCCTAAGCAATTCAGGCGAGTGGCTCAACTCAATTGGTACAACCACAGAAAGGTTGGGCCATGGAGGTGGAACATGGGTAGTAGTCTGACAACAAATAGACCTCATACTGAAACAAAGATAGAGATACGAAGAAGAAATTGGAGAAAAAAACAAAAGATAAGAGCTCAATTTTTTACCCAATTGGCTAATTCTTTGATTATATGTTGTATTCCTAATTTTGCTAACCTCCACCCTCTAATCTTCTTCCCTCCATCTATGTTCTAATTTCTGTGTTGTGCCCCATACTTGCATGTTCTCACCAATTTATAAGAATTTAGGAGATCTGTAATCGAATTGTCGATTGGTTGTTTTGGAATATTTGTGATTGTGATTGATATCTCTAATTGGTATCATTTTGGAGGCATATTAGATTAGATTGGATTGGATTGGATTGTATTTCCAAAATCTTGTGACATATAATTTTCCTTGATTGGAATTTGTTTCCCTGATGAAGAGATTCAGAATATGTATCATCTTTGGATGTTAAATTTTTAGTAGGATTATTTGTGAATTTTTTGAAAGATCTAGACCAAAATGTGATGTCATAAGTTTCAGGGTCCTTTTTATAAAAAAATATATTTGTAAAATTCTAAAATTTTTAGGGTTCTTTTTGAATAAAATCTAGATTCATTTACAAATAAAAATTTTTGGGGTACTTATTTATAAAAGTAAAAAATGTTAGGAGTTCATTTGTGAAAGTTAGAAATTTTATAAATTTATTTGCAAATATAAAATTTTGAGGTGTTTATTCGCAAACCATAAATTTTGCGGGAATCAATTTAAAATTTCAGAACTTTTAGGGACCTTTTTGCAAAAATTTTTATCTTAGGGACTCGCCAAAAAAGTCTAGAAAAGGACCCATTTGCAAACATTTTCATTTTGGCGTAGATATTTGATGGATTTTGGGCTCAATTTTGACCCAAATATCCAGCCCAATCAGCTCTCTTTTGTTTAAGCTCGAATTTTTCAATAATTTAAGTCGAAATTAAACCTAAACTTCGGTCAAATTTGATCACGATTTTGGTCCAATTGAAGTTCACATTTGGATGACAATCCAGTGACATTCAATTTTATATTTTTGACCAAATTTTGATTGAATTTAATTTTCAATCAAAATTGACTCAAACATGTGATCCATGATGACCTACAAATTCAGAGCACAGTTATCAATCATCAGTTAAATAAGCAATGTGACATGCTAATTACATTTATAAATAAAACAATAATTAATAAACATTTGCAAATAAAATAATAATTAATAAACATACTCATCAATAAATAAAATAACAAAATAACATGCTAATTATATTTATTAATTATTTTTTTCGGGCATGAAATCATCATTGTCGTCATCGCTATCAGGTTTGTTTTCATCCAAAGGGATTTTTTCTTTGGTATTAGATTCATCTATCATGATATTTTCCTAATCATCTTCTATACGTGGCTGATATGAATCAACATATGGTGCATTTATTAGTACTCTTTCAATATTTTTGCGCTTGAATTCATAATCAAAATCATCAAATTGTTGTGTGGTACAAGCCTCCGAAATTGGCTCTTGGGAATTTTTGTCACCTATTATATGGCTAAAAGCATCAATGTACTCCCTCAAAATCATCTCCACAACCTTGTGCCACTTCAGAGCTAAAGGATCTATCACGTAAAATACTTTGTGCTTGACATGCAAAAATATATGGCTCATCTCCATGTTGGTTGTGTTTATACATTAGATGGTTGAAGTTCACTATTGGGTAGCCAAAATTATCGATTGTCACTCTAGTGTTATTATCAGCCTAGTCAAACTTGAACATAATGAACTTCAACTCGTTGTTGTACTATATCTCAATAATATCCGTCAAAACACCATAGAACTATATAGCTCCTAATATAGTGTTCTTGTCCTTTGTACTAGTGAAACTTCTTGTAGTTACCTTCAAAGTCATACCACATGTGAAATCGAAAATCATTTATCATATATCCCAAGTATCTTCTCATCCATTTGTCAAGACCAATTACCAAGAATAATATTTCTTTAGGAATCTCAAATGTATTACCACTTCTTTCTAATCAAGCAATTTAAAATAATAATAAGTTATGTGTTAGGATACATGCTTATAAATGCTTGCATAATGTGTAGACTAAGTATTAATCATACTTACATGTTTTCTGAATCACTTAGTAAATGTGTTACCATGAATTTTCTCTTATTTGAACTCTCCACCTCATCATCATCTATCAACTTTTATTGACCTTAAATGTTCCCTACAAGATGGATTTGGTTCTTTCAAAAGATAGGTAAGTAATATTAGAGTTCATTAGAGTTAATCAAATCATTGCACGTACTCTTAGAATGTTGCCAAAACATCCAAATTAAATAACACATAGCAATGTACTTACACTTATTGAGTCTTGCTTAGGGTATGAAGATCTTGGTTTTGAGAAGGTTGAGCGAAGTTTAACCAAAAGTCATTCAGATGCATTATGCAAAAGGTTATGTATTCCTCCAACAAATAATCTTCTACTATAGAACCTTTTGAATGAGCTTGGTTTCGCACATAGTTTTTTAATTTAGAAAAATATCTCAAGATAAATTAATCACTCATTATCATAGATGTAAGTTATATACATAACTAGATAATAATAATCATACTTTACCTCTCAACCGAATACATACAATCATACTGAATCGATCCTACATGTGTTGCTTCCTTCGCTAGATGAATAGGTAATTGTTCCATGATATCAAAAAATGAAAGCAAAAAATTTCTTTTAAGGTGGTAAAGAGTCAAGGTGATCCTAGACTACAAAGCTTCAAACAAAAATGGGTGGATGGATTTTGCATACATATATCAGAAGATACTACTCATTTTGATCAATGGTTTGATGCATGCTTAGGCAAACAACTCTGCACTGTGATTGGTAGCAACTATTATATCAATATGTGGCAACTTGACTCTTTAAACCAATGATGTTTCAATCTTTTATATTCATGTATTTGGAAATATTTGATGCATAACTATCGAGAACTTTCACATTTTTTAACACACTTGAAAGAAATCTCTTTCTCTTTTTTGCTCATAGTGAATAGAGCTAGTAATAAAAATATAGTGTTGCCTTTATTCTCTGAGTGAAATACCCTCCGTATGCTAATTGCCTTCAAATCTAGACATGCATTTAAATTATTATTTGACTTGTCTGGAGTGCCAAGCAACGTCCATAACATATTTTTAAGAATTTTTTTTCAATATGCATGATATCGAGATTGTTCCAAAGATACAATAGGCTCCAATAGGGTAAATAAAAGAAGACACTTATTTTTTTCCAATTGGACTTCATATTGGAGTTGCCTTTAATTTGCAGTTGTGAAGTCTTCATCCTCTTGGAGACAAATTGTGTACCATGCCCCTCTTCATGACTTAGAGTGGCATGTGCTTCACTCAATGCCTCAGAATTAGATAGTCATGAGGCAAGAACACCATACTCACATGTCTTACTAAATGCAGCCTTATCATTATGAAATCTATGATTAACTAGTAGATATTATTTGTGGCACATACAATAGAACTTCTGGCATGTTTTAACCACTTAGACTGTGTGTTCCTCCCACACACAGGACATGCTGGCTCCCCTTTGGTACTATATCCTAAAAGATATGCGTATGCTAGAAAATTATTGATTATCCACATCAGTGCTGCATATAAATAAAACATCTATTTTTTTCTTGTGTCAAATATTGGAATGCTTGGTTCCAATAATTCCTTCACCTTTTCAATGAATAATTGTAAGTGTACATCAATATCATTTCTTGGTCCCTTTGGTCCATCAATGATTATCGATAAAATAAATGGTGATTGTTTCATGGATAACCTGGGAGGTAAGTTATATGGAATTAAAACTATAGACCAAGTACTATACAAGCAGTTCATTTTTTGAAAGAGATTAAACCCATCAAAAGCTAAGCCCAAATGCACATTATGGATGTTAACAATAAAGTCTGAGTATTGTGAGCCAAATTTCTTCCACTTAAGACTATCTGCTAGAAGCCTAATCGCCCCATAAGGTACATGGCATTTGGCGTGTTATCTCATATGTGGTGTTGTCATTGTTGACATGAATAGTCACTGTAACCTCGGCTTGAGAGAAAAATATTAGACAATTTTAGCAAGATTTTGTTAAACATTATGATTGTCATCATAATTCTGAGTTGTGAAATGCTGATACTGAGGTGTTTTGCAATGCTTGCAATAGATGTCTAATTTACTTTCATTTTTATAGAGTATACAATTATTCAGATATGTATGAACCTTTATATATCCAAGATATATATCTTTCACAATATTCCAAACCTCCTGATACAAATTGAAAAATAAAGGACGATGAGAAAATACTTCTTTCAATGTCTCCAATAATATACTAAATGAGTGGTTGCTCTATCGACACTTGGACTTTATGATCAACAAATACATGATTAATTTTTTTTAAGAACATGAAGTTCTTACATCCCGAATACAACACATCGCAAAATTCATCAAGCATTTTGTAAAATATATGACCATCTTGATCATAATCCTCACTTGCCATTTTGACCACATCAAGAACGATTTTATGAGAAATTGTAGGGTCCCGAAGGTATCATGGATCAATCCTCCAATATTATTCCCTTATTATCAACTATTGTCACATTCACTACCCGATCTTGTGGATTCTGCCTGTTTAAATACCACGAATCTTCACCATAAAATATCTAATTTTTGTGATTTACATACCATCCTCTTACAATTATATGTTCATATGCCTTATGTCGTATCCAATTGTGTTCATACAATCAATACATGGATACTACATTTTTGGTCTCCTACTCTTGTAGGCATAGTCCAAAAATGCCTTAACACCATTGACATGTCTGGCATCTAATCGGTTCTTTATCTTGATCCAACTCTTGTCTATGTCTATTGAATATATGTAATTTTTGGTCTAATACTCTATATAGACAACAAGGAGGTAATCATAAAATCAATCTAACCATAACTTTTAAATAAGCATATTGGAAATGCATAAGAAGAATTGGTTTTGTCCCTATTGATGTTTCTATTCAATTCCATTTTGGGACAGGTTTTGGATGTAGGTGCTTTTGAATTGGTTTTGATTATGAATTTCCTCTTGTATCACTGCAACAATATAGACTTGGTGTTAAATAACAGATGCTAATTTAGTGCCCATATTGAGAGTTCTTTAACAGCACTAATATTCTAGCATTGCTAATGATACCTAATTAGCAGTGCTAAAAGTTAGCACCACTAACAATTAATCATTAGCACTGCTAATGAAGATCATTAATACTGCTAATGAAGATCATTAATACTGGTAAAACTTAAAAATTATTGACATTAATAAATTAGTGCCAGCAATGACCACTAATAATCAATCTTTAGTGGCACTATCGAGTTAGTACTGCTAATGAAGATCATTAGTCTCGGTAAAAGTTAAAATTTACTAGCGCTAACTTATTAGTGCTAGCAATGACCATATTACCAACACTAATTTGTTAATGCCAGTAATGTTGGTTTAAGTTGTCACAGCCACCTAAAAAACCTGTTTGTGCTAGACTGTAAACCCTAGCTCTATTCTCTAGTGAGCTCCATCCATTTTGTTCACCTTCGACGTGGCTCAGGTGTGACTTCATCTCTCCTTCACACATGTGTGAAGCCCTTCATCTCACCATGAAGCCCTTCATCCCATGTCTTTCTCACGTCTAACCCTAGCTCTTGGCATTATGCGACCCTAAGGCTGGTTGTAGCCCATCCTCGCACCACCTCGCGCCACCTCCTCTCCACTCTACTGCATTTCTGCCCACTTCTCAGGTTTGATTACTCAATTAATTTTTGTTTTATGTTTGTCTTGGACTTGATTACTCAAGTTTGAGGTTGTTCATTGTAGTTTTTGAGGTTTGATGGCTGCAAGTCATTGACTTCATTTGGAGGGCATAGAGCTGAAGTTCACACTATGTTCATATTATTAAGCATATACCTTATTAGTTTTGCTTAAACTATAATTATGATTAATGAACAAGGTCAAGAAACAATAGGTGCTCATCCTACTTTTAGTTTCTTATGGTTGCTAGCCACTATGATCATCATAATGTAGTATGCATGTATCTGATTTGCCAAATTATCAAATATCAGCAGCCCATGTATGGTTCAAAAAGGCACATGTATGCTGAGGGTTTCGACATTTGTGTAGCACCGCCGCCTCTCTACTATGATTCTTATCAATTGTTTGTTTGTAGTATTTGAGATTTGAGGCTATAATTGAATTGCTTCTTGAAAAAGAGAAGTTGTATTGTCCATGAGGATTATTGTCCTCTTCTAGGATTGCAGGGCGTCGTGCCCTTGTCCTTTATTTACTCTCTTGTTTCTTCTTGAAATGTTGTATTGTTCGAGGTGGACACAGGAATGTCACTCATAACCAACACCTTCAAGTGACCTAAACTCATTGAAGGATTCATCCAACAAAATGTCAACCTACTAAAAGATTGGACTCTCCAAATATTGTTTGAGCCTTTTTAGTTAAGAGTGGCTTAGATGAGGTGCTCTTTTGGATGTCATACCAATTTGTAATATCTTCTCTAATGATTTTGAAAGCACAAAAGAGAAGCAAAAGATTTATAAACCATGTTATCATATGAAAGATCAGAACTTGGTTGCCCCTTGCCATAGTTACAGCTTAAATAACATCTTAATTCTCAATGGATTCCTAAATGAAGCTTAAATAATATCTTCAATTCATAATGGATTCTTCTATGGCATGTTATATCAAGTATTCAATATTGTTCCTTATTGCAATTAATATTTGGTCATCATCCTTGTTTGAAGCAAATGATATTTACGAAGTCTCTCTCTCCCTACCATAATCATGTTGGTAGCTAATTTCTATCTTTTACTTGTATGTGCAAAACAGTAGTCTGAGGACTACATAAATTGTGAAGACATGGATAAGAGTTGGAGAAAAATTTAAAATTGACTAGATGTGAGATGCATTAATGGTGTAAATGCATTTTTGGACTATGCCTATATAAATAAGAGACCAGAAAAAAATAATAATGTCCATATATAGATTGTATGAACATGCACAATCAGACATAGGATGAAGTATATGAATATGTAATTGTTAGAAGTTGGCACGTGCATTACACGAATTGAACAATTCATGGTAAAGAGTCATGGTATTTAAATATACAGAATCCAGAAGAACAGGCAATTCATATGATAAATTTTACCAATGAGGGGGCCGATATCAAAGGATTGATCTGTGACACCATTGGGGACCTTGTAGTGTTTGACAAAACTCTTCTTCATGCAGGCAATATGGCAAGTGAGGGTTGTGATAAAGGTATTCAGAAATTTTACAAAATCCTTGATGAATCTAATGTTGAGATATATTCAAGATGCAAGAACTTCGTAGTCTTATCATTCCTCATGCACTTATTGGTCGTGAAGTCCAAGTGTCAATGGAGCAATTATTCATTCAGTATATTATTGGAGACATTGAAAGAGGTGTTTTGTCATCATCCTTTTTTCCTCAGTTCATATTGAGAGGCTTACTATTATGAAAGATATAGGCATTGAATACAAAAAGATTCATATATGTCCAAATAATTATATGCTATACATAAATAACATTAAATCAAACACCTATTGCAAGCATTATATAACACGTAGATATGAGCAATTTGTAATGTATAGTGATGAGGACAATTAGGCGGTTCAAAATTTTTTTGCTTTTTATAAAGTTATCCAATATTTTCCTCTAGAGTTGAAGTCACAATGTTTGTTTATGTCAACAATCACAACACTATATATGAGATGGCACATCAAAAGCTATGCACATGATGGAATAGTCAGACATCCATCAGATAGTCTTGAGGGGAAGGAGTTTGACTTGCAACACTCGACTTTGCTATTGATATCCGCAATGTGCATTTGGGCTCTAATATAGCAATGTATGTAGATGTGTTTGTGGAACTGTCTCCAAGAGGATGAAGACTTCACAAATAAATATCAAAGGTAGCTTGAAAGTGAAGTCAAATTGGAAAAAAAAACAAGTGTCTTCTTTGAATTGTTATATTAGAGCTCATTGTATATTTAGCATAATCTCGATATTATGCACATTGAAAAAAAAATTTTAAAATTTGTTGTGGACGTTGCTTGGCACTCTAGACAAGTTGATGGATAATTTAAATGCACAACAAGATTTGAAAGATATTGGCATACAGAGGATACTTCACCCAGTAGATAAAGACAACAAAACACTTTTACTGCCTACTCCATTCGCAATGAGTAGACAAGAAAGGGAGATTCTCTTAAGTGTGATTAAAAATATGAAAGTGTCTGATGGTTATGCATCCAATATTTCTAGATGCATGAGTATGAAAGATTAGACTATCACTAGATTGAAGAGTCATGATTGCCACATTTTCTTACAACAGTTGCTATCCATCGTAGTGCAGGCTTATTTGCCTAAGCCTGTAGTGAAACCACTGATCGAAATGAGCTATATGTTCTGACATTCGTATGCCAAATCCATCCATTCATCTGACTTTGAAGCTTTATAGTCTAGGATGGCTTTGGCTCTTTGCCACTTTGAAAGGATCTTTTTGCCTTTATTTTTTGATATCATGGAGCACTTGCCTATTCACCTGGTGGAGGAAGCAATGCATGCAGACCCAGTCCAATACCACTATTTATATCCAGTTGAGAGGTAAATTATGCTTATTGATTTGAAAGTACATATGCATATTTCTTACAACCATAATAATAAAGGAATACTTTGCCATTCAGAAATCTTTCCAAACTAAATAACTGTGTTCATAACCAAGCTCGTCCAGAAGGTTCTATAGCAGAAGAATATTTGACCGAAGAATGCATGACTTTTTGCACAATATTTATGAATGACTTCTAGTCCACTTTCACTCAACCTTCTTAGAACCAAGATTGTTATTCTCATAGTGGAGAGAGGTGACCAATTGGGACTGAGCAAGGTTTTAATTATATAGGCGAGACTAAATGGGCACAAATATATCAATATGTATTGTTTAATTTGGATATTGTGACAACCTTCCGAGAGTACGTGCAATGATTTGATCAACTATAATAAACTCTGATATTTCCTCTCTGCCTTCTAATAGAATTGACATCTATTTTGTAGGCAACACTTGATGCTGATAAAAGCTGATAGACGACATCAAGGTGGAGAATTCGAACGAGAAAAAAATTCATAGCAACATATTTGCTAAGTGGTTTCAAGAACATGTGAGTCTAACCGATGCTTACTCTACATGTTATATAAGCATTTGTGTCTATTTCCTAACACATGACTTATTATTAATTTAGATCACTAGATTGCAAAAAAGCAGCAATGCATCTGACCTTCCTAAAAAGATATTACTCTTGGCAGCTGGTCCTCACGAATGGTTGAGGAGATACTTGGGATACATTATAATTGATTTTTAATTTCACACGAAGATACAAGAGAAAAGCCATCATACGCAAAACAGTGGTAATTTTGAAGGCAGCTACAAGAAATTTCATAAGCACAAAGGACAAGAACTCCATATCTGGAGTTGTATAATTCTATGGTGTTTTAATGGATATTATTGAAATATGGTACAACAACGAGCTTAAGTTTGTAATGTTCAAGTGTGATTGGGTTGATAACAGTATCAGAGTGACAACTGATGAGTTTGGATATATGGTAGTAAATTTTAAGTGTTTGATGTACAAATACAACTGACGTAGAGATAAGCCATATATTTGTACGTGCCAGGCACATCAGGTATTTTACAAGGCGGATCCTCTAGATGCCGATTGGCACGTGTTTATAGAGATGACTCTGATGGAGTACATTAATGCCTTCGGCCACAGAATAGGTGATGAAGACTCTGAAGAGCCTAGTGTAGAGCCTTGCACAAGACAAAATCTTGATGATTTAGATTGTCAATTTAAACAATCAAGAGGTGTTGAAGGAGTAATGCTAGAAATGCCATATGTTGATTCATCTCAGTCACCTAGAGAAGAAGATCAAGAAGATGATATCATAACCGATGTATCTGATTTTGAAGAGGAAATTTACTCAGAAGAAGATGAATCTGACAATGACAATGATAATAATGACTTTATGCCTGAAAATAATGATTGATATATGTAATTAGCATTTCATACTATTATGTTGTTTATAAATTTGCATGTTTATTAATTGTTATTTTGTTAAATTACTTATTAAACTGATGATTGATAAATTACTTCTAAACTTGTAGGTCGGTATGGATTGCAGACAAAAAGGGTGATTTGTAGGAGACATGAAGGAGGTATTGCAGGATGTAGACATACTGGATCTGATGGATGACTCGGGTGGAGACTTTGAGGAGCACTCCATTGGCGTTGGCATGGACCCTGACCCTCCAAACCTATTAGATCAAGATATAGGTCTTGATGGTGCTGAAGGCATGCAACTCTTACCACATTTTCCACCACCATATTCAACATGTTTTAATAATTCCACCATTGTCATCTAATATTTCATTTTGGGTGAATAACAGGTCCTACTATAGGTTCGACAAGTAGGACCTCCCGTGGCCCCAACAAACCTATAGAAATTTGGAGTACTAGTGACTTCAGACTACAACTTATTGTTAATCACCACAATCAAGTCATTAGTGAAAACTTGGCACGACTCTCTACCCAACTAGGGATATTTGCTAAGAATGGTAATAAGTTACCGATGACCTACACAGACTAGCAAGCCATGCCGAAAGAAAAGAAGGAATATTTGGGTAGATATAAATGTAATATGATGATAAGTTATGTTCTCTGGTATAGTTATATACTTTATTTTATATATGTCACTGACTTTGCTAATGGTTTTCTCTACATGCCAATATCAATTTGGAGGAGAACACAAAAATAGAAGTAATGTGGATCCTTGGCAAGTGTTGGCATGACTGAAAGGTGAACATTAAGAAAAAACATTTCATGCCCTATAGGAATGATCAAGATAAACTCCATATGTTTAGATCTGAGGATTAAAGAAGAACAGTGGCATGTTTTGGTCCAATATTGGCGGATGAGAGAGATCCATGTATTGCTCTGAATCCTCAATTTTCAAAATACAAGTAGTGATTATCATTGATGAATTGGCACTACTCATTCGGGAATTGAGCTAGATCAATAGAAGACATAGATGATGTCAAACAATGGGCCATTCTCTAAGACATAAGGGATGAGGTAGGTTTTTCAACTTAACTTATTATCTCAAGTCCTACCACTATAGATAATATATTCTATTTTTGGTTTGTTGTATAAATTACAACTTGAGGCATCTGCTGAATCTGAATCTTTCAGGTTGGATGTATTCCTCGCATCTCATATGAAGAACGATGGACAGCCTATTGATGCCTCATCTATCACCACCATTGTCATTACTTAGTTTAATTCTTGACAACATTTGGTGAAATAAAATGATAGCAATAATTTTTTAATATATTATAGGAGAAGATCAATTAGTAGAGGTAGACTTAGCCAGAGGATGCTCTTTCAAATGCGTCCATCCACAACACCATCCATGATTAGGTGTTCAGTCCTAATAAATATGGTTGCATGCAGATATTCAATATGGGACCAACACCTAGATCTCTATCTGGGGCATCGTCTAGACTATCACAAGGTGAGCCTCTTTTCTACCCCCAATCTCAAATGCAAGTTATGATCCAGGTGAAAGTCAGCTCTACAATGGAGAGATTCAAGAAAGAGATATTTGAAAATTTCTCCCATATTGTGTTTTGCCCTACCCTAGAAGAGCACAAGGTATGGGTCAAATCTCATATTCATATACTTTGTATATATTGCATATCAATATATATCATTTATCCAAAGAGTAATACTTTTTTTCTATGATTAATATAAGGTTCTAGGTGCTAGATCAAAATAGCACAACCCTAGTGGTGGTATTGAAGTTAGATCCACACAAGCTCCTTTCACTTTCAATACTCCTCGGGTATTTACTGTTCTTAACTAATATTATTGCATATCAATATATATTATTTACTCCAAAGAGTAATATATTTTCTTCTATGGTTAATATAAGGTTCTAGGTGCCAAATCATAACATGTCCGTAGTGGTGGCATTGAAGCTGAATTCACACAAGCTCCTTCCACTTCCAATATGCCTCGAGTATTTACTACTCTTAACTAATATTTAGCTTTTGTTGTGGATTATTTGATATGAATATTACTACCATTGGCTTGTCCTCTGCATAATTTGGTTTAGAGCAATCCCATGGCAGCATATGAAATAGTTTGCCGAGCTATTTTTTGATATTGCTGTTTGACAAATGAGTGAGCACTAGTTTTGGTTTGTTCTTTTTTATTCTTTTTTTGTGTATATAAAATACTAGTCTTCTTTGGAATAATAGAAACTTAATTATGTTTTGCTCATCTTCATCATGTTATTATATAGCTATATGCAAAGAGATAGTCTAGGAGCCACCATCCAAGAGCAGGCCAGGCAGACTTGGGGAGGGAGTGATTTTTTTTTGCGGTGAACCCTTTGTGATATATTATGACTTCATAATTTTTGAGTTAAAACTTATTCCATATTTGGATATTATTTGTTGGAGATTTGTATTTAGAAGTTATCTGTTGCTTGTTAAATAAAATTTTACTTTGTTTATTTTGATTTTGTAAAAAAAAGATTTCAAACTTAACTAACAACAACCTTTTGCCCTTATATATGACAATTGTCGGTGCTAATATTAGCACCACTAATGCTAGAGAACACATTAGTGTCACTAATGTTAGCTCTACCAATAAGTTGCACATTGCATTGGACATTACCAATGCTAACCCTTAGTGCGGCTAATGTAAATATCAGCATTAAACATTTATTGCCACTAATATAAAGAAATTAGTGGTGCTAATTCAGTATATTAATAGCACTAAAAATTAGCACTAATGTTTGGCATTAGCGGTGCTCACAAAATTAGCATCACCAATGTTTTTATTAGCAGCGCTAATTTTTCACAATATAGGCCTTAACATAAGCACCGCAAATTATTTTTAGTAGTGCTAACTTTAGTGCCTTGATATTTTACGACGCTGATCAAGGTGGCACTTATTTAGCACCATAAATTAGAGTCGAGAATAATTTTTCAGCGTGAATTTGTCCAATATTGGCATTAGTGTAGCACCGGCAAAACTCTATATCATTGCAATGTATATATAATAAGAGGCTAACATAGTCTGATTGCTCACTATGGTTTATAAGCCTTCCATGGAATCACATGCCCTTGCACATATTCAAAAAAATACATAAGCATTATATTTTTGTGAAATATTTGCCCAAAAATCTACTACAATAAAGAAACTTTATTCAACTTTCACAGTTTTTGATAGTAACCTCAATGGGTAAAGGCCTATTCTCACACTCTTCATATACCTTGAAATCTATTCTCCAATCATGCAGCATCATGTAAATACCATTTTCCCCCAAAATCCATAGTACCCAATACATAGTACCATGACAAAACTCCTCCCTATACACCTAGCAAGTGCATGATGCAACAAGGCTGCAAGTGCAACACCATTGTTTGGATGCTTGAAGCCTTATTCAAACAAAGCTCCAACAAACACTCCTAGCTTTTCCTTTGCACTGTTCATGAAGCTGAACAGTATATCTATGCATTATTCCTAATTCCCAATATAGAGCATAGTTTTCACTCCTCTCATTCTACTTTAGAAAGTTAAGCTAATATAATTCTTGTAAAGCAATTAAATAACAATGGTGCCATCTACATCAAATAGATTCATACATAGGTTATCACAGAGAAAAAAAATAGCCAATCATGCCCTAACCACCAATGATAGAGACAAAGATCACAATACATAACCACCTCATGCACTGGATTTAGGTTGGCCATGTAACACAGGCGTCAAAGTAATTCATTACCACATACTAACTCAAATTTTAGTCTTTATCATATCAATTTCAGTTAGAGGGCTTCAATGAAACAAGAAATATACCAAAAAATTGAGTTCAAAATTGAACCAATTGCAAGCCATAAATATCCTCTGTGAGGGCCAATGGTGATGAGGGGATGTGACAGCGACCCAGCTATGAGGGTATGATGGGATGCGATAGCCAATGAATGGTGGCGAGGTGGCAATTGTGTACTGTTAGTAGTGAGGAGACCCGAAGCTAGGTGTGGGTTGGGTACTGGGCACGGGCTAGGTACTCTAGGCTAGATTTGGAGTAGTAATAGAGTTTAAGTCACGGAGGAGGATAGTCAAGGTGGAGGATAGTAGCGGCGAAGGGAGATCAGATCATGCTAAGACAATGTCACGTTAGAGAAGAATAGAGCTTTTTTGGTCTCAAGCTTGAACTTAAAATAACTATTGCCGGCGCTAAGAATGCAATGCTGGCAATGATGTATCATTATCGGTGCTAAGAAAATATCATTGGGAATGACACTACATTGGCAATGGGAATGCTCTATATGGCTATAGTGGAAGTTAGCACGTGTTCCTCGCAATTGCCATTCCAAACCTCTTTTGGTAATTGACTTTGGATGCTTGGGATGTGTCCCTTGCAATATGGATAGCAAGTTTGAATTCTCACCCTTGATTTTCTGTGACTCAAAGTAAACCATGTGGCAAACATCCAATGGTTTGACAAGTGTATCTAATCATTCTTTCACTTCCAATCACCATTTTTATCTTTTCTGACTCTCTTGCACCTCATCTCCAGTGATTTCAGCCCTAGCATTCAATCCCCTCTAGCCATGGGTACTCTAGCCTCCTCCCTTGTGGCTGGTGGTGCTGCTCCAACACTGGAGTGTATTTTTGCATTAGTTGCTGCTCCAGCACTAGTGATTCTCACACTCAATGCACAAAACACTATCAGATCGAGCTTGGTGCTCCGTCTATAGTGGCACAAGGAGCTGACAATTTGGCTCCATAGTAACCATCATCTCGGCTCCTAGTATGTCTCCTCCTTACCTCTTTTGATTTGGTAAATAACCACGGTTTAGTTCAATATGAGAATTTTACAATGGTTTGTCAACCTGCCATACAAAACTTTAGAGTAGAAGACATGATAACTCTAGAAAAACTATAGGCTTGACTCAAATTTATTATGGTATAGGGATGTTGGGATTCGCAGTAGAAGGTTCACGAATCATCTTATTTCTTAAACAATATAAGAAAGGAGAAGTAATATAAGATAAAAAAAATAACAAGACAAGACACAGCGATATACGTGGTTCACCCAAAATTGGGTTACGTCCACGAAGAGAGCGAGAAATCCACTATAAAAAGGCTTTATCAATCATAAGTCTAATTTAATTTTGGATTCCTACTTTAACTCAAACTCTAATTTGAGTTCAAGACACCCAAAACTCAACAATCTCCACCTTGGCTTAAACTTGGGCATGCCACCATCACGAAGCTTCAACCATCGTCTCTCATCCAGCCCCTCCCCCTGGACTACTAGCTTATTCAGCTAATCACAAGATGCGAGCTTGAGCCAACCTCAAATTCGCTCTTCTCTGTCATCGTGGCACTGTGCAACTCTGATATGTAGCCACCATCGCACCACCTTCCGATCATTGCGCCATCTACAAGCGACTCTCTATCACTATCGCACAACTTTAGCCATCTCACGGCCTCACTATGTCCCCCTCTTTACTGCAAGACCAGTATAGCCTATTGCTTCCCAGCTCACTGACCTAAGTTCCACCTTCTGCGCACGCATGCATCCTATTCCCTCACTCGACGGCCTTCACCTCCCAGCTACTTGGTCATACTGAGCCTTAGTTGAGACATCCTACTGTACCTCATCAAAGGCCACCCGCCACTAATTTGAGCCCCATTCACCATTGACTGAGAGCCCTATATGGCCCTTCGTTAGCCTCTCCTGCCCCAACCGACTCATGCCCTACATGGCCCTTTGCCAGCCTGCTCTCGCACTCCCTTCGGTGAGCACCATTGGCATGTTTCTGTACCTCACCTGATCTTCATCTTCTTCTATCATAAAGCAAAATTTATCTTGTCATCAAACTTATCTACCTTCAACAAGGACTTTATCATCTTAGTTATTTGCTCCTAAGCTCTGATACCAATTGTTGAAATTCGTAACAGAAGGTTCACGAATCACCTTATTCTCAAATAATAAAAGAAATAAGAAGTAATGCAAGATAAAAGAAAATAACAAGACAAGATAATAATATACGTGGTTCACCCAAAATCAAGTTATGTCCATGGGGAGAGTGAGAGATCCCCTATTAAAAGGCTTTACAAGAGTCTCCAAGAAAGACTACACTCTTTCTTACTCAACTAAACTCTTTCACCAAATCTCGGCAATGCCTCCATCTTTAAAGAGAATCTCCAAGAGAACATCATAAGGAGCCACCACGAGAGGCCACCGAGAAGTACTAAAAAGAACTACACATGAGAGCTGACACACAGACTCTCTTTTTTGTCTATTCTCTCTATTCCTCTCTCTCTATTTCTCTCTAGTTCAACCTCAACACTACCCCCAACTAAACCCTATGTATTATTAGAATATTTATAGGCCCTTATTGAGTTTAAATTTTACTCTAATTGTAACTCCTAGTATTACAAATCAATCATAAGTCTGAATCCAACTTTGGATTTCTACTTTAACTCAAACTCTAATATGAGTTCAAGACACCCAAAACTCAACATAGGGATATGAAAACTTTGGTAGTCTAGCATTAGTTTGGTAGACTCTTAGCTTGGTTTGATGATTAATCCTTAAAATAATCCTTCATCCAAACCAAAAATTAACTTAGCATACTATTTTTTAATAGGTGTCCCTAAACCAACCCTTCCCGAGGTGAAGGTTTGGGTTACCAAACCCACTTTCAAGAGAAGAACATCAACCACTTGGTTAAGAATTTTAGTTTTACTAATGACATCGAGTTGGACCTATCAGAGTCAAATGTATATAGTAGGAAACTAAGGAGTGAGTTTGGTTTTGTTTCATTACCTTTTAGGAGATGTTTGAGAGCAATCTTAGAAACCCCATAGATAGTTTTACTCAAGGAGTCTTAAGTGATTAGGATTTAGCTCCAAACCAAATAGTCCATAATGCCATAAGGTTTATCACCTCATCTTTTGAACTTTAGCCAAATCCAAAGGTTTGTCGCCTACTATAAAAATGTTTAGGAATACCTATAAGGAATGTCAAGGTTTCAACACTAGAGGTCAATGGTATTTTGCACCCAAGAGAGAATGTAGGCTCTTTACTTGTAATCCCTCCTTAGTTCATTCTCAGAAAGACCACCTTATTAGGATTTTCTCCCAAACTAGACAAGGCTTTCTAAGTGATTGGGATAACGCCTCTGAGCACTAAGCTGATCCATAAATTCCTTCTGAGGTACATCATCTCCTTATCGCCTAGGCAGATGAGGTGGAAAATAATTAGATCTACCCCACATGGTCCAACAAGGCTTATTTACAATAGTATGATCTATCTGTAGCTTGGCTAACTAGTGTGGTTCTTGATATTCTTTTTTCTTAATTCCCCTTATTGGTTTAACCCATAGTTTGGCATATTTATGCTTAGGTAGGTCTCGTTTATAAACTAGTTTTTGCAAAAAAAAAAAAGAAAAGAAAAGGGTGTACTCCTCAAATTGCTTCCCTGCAACCTCAAGGAAGAAGAAGACTATTAAGGTAGAGGTTGACCCTGCCCATGTTATAGATGCTTTGAGTTGTAAAAAGAAGAAAGCCTAGGTTCATGAAGGAAGCAACCAAGTTAGGAAGCAGGATGAGAGAAAGAGGAGGAAACATGTAGTTTCACAACCTTCACCTTTTGCTAACTAAGCCCACAAGATAGACGATCTTGCCCTAGTGGTTGCTAATTCAACGGTTGAGGCCCCTGCCCCTGCTCGTACAACCAACGCACCATCATAAGATAATGAAGGGATAATCAACTTGTCACTAACTCTATCCCCTCTCCTATATAGGTTGCTCTACATTAAACCCCCACCAGGCATCAAGCCAAAAAAAAGCCCACGAATCTCAATACAAAGGAGTATTTCAACTTAGATGTCAGTTTGGATATGAACTCTGAGATTGCTCGACTCCCATAAGATGACTTCTTCATGCAAGGAGTCAAAGCGTATGCAGATGCAAGTTACATCCAACATCTCTTTTCACATTTGTTTGCTTTTTTTTATATGTATGCTAACTTTCGACTCGGTTGTAGGTGATGAAATTCTTCCATCTAGCAGGTGTAGAGTCAAAATTAACTACTTAGGATAGCTAAAGACCTTGAGGGGCAATATCAAAATAACAAATAAAAATTGAGGGTAGTTTAAGCACACAATTAAGAATTATTAAAGCATGACTTTTAATAGGCATAAGCTCTTATTATTAATTATACTAAAAATTATCGAAAACATCCTGAAGTAAAAAACTTAACTATTAAAATAGAAATACAAAGAAGGAAAAACATAATTTGACTGATTTAAGGAAGAAATACATGATTTATAAGGACATATCCTCACTTTATAAATTAATAAATTTAAATTTATAATCATAAAGAGTATAAAATGAGAAAGAAAGCAGGAAAATACTTGAAGCCCACTGTTGCTCCACTTTCGTGCATTTAACCAAGCAAAATTTGACTTAGATAGACTTTAGTTTGATCCTTAATAAATGCTAATAATTTTACTAGATTTTAGGATATGGTTGATTGTCTTACACTACAATATATTCCGGTTTTGCTTATATTTTTTTGCGATGACTATTAAAATGTTGTGCATTCTTTGTATTTATTGACAAACGTCAAAAATTCCGGACATTCTCATGATAAACGCCAAAAAATCTCAATATTTTCAGTAAAATGTTGGGATTTTTGGCTTTTTAAAATAATTGTCAAAAATTTTCTAACATTTTTGAGACAAACGTCAAAAATTTTCCGCGTTTGTCTCTAAAACGCCAGAATTTCTCAGTATTTTCTAATAAATATTAAAAAATCTCGATGTTTTTCTCTGTCTAAAAATTTCTCGGCGTTTTCTAAAAACCCCGAGAAATTTTGGCGTATTTTTTTTCACAACCCGAGCAGCCTTCATTCTCAAACCCTAGCCCGTGCCTGTGCCTAGCACGCCCACACACCTTTGCCCCGTCCGTCCATTGCCGCTCCCACTTGCTCTGGCGCCCGGTCGCACCAGCCCGCACCCGCCTGCGCCCACCCGCCGTCAGCCTCACCCGGCCGCGCCTGCCCGCATCCGCCTGTGCCCCCCTGTGCCTGCTCGTCTGCCCTATCCCTACCCCGCCTGCGCCTGGCCCGTCCCGCCCCGCCCCGCCGCCCCCTCCTGCCCGGCCGCTGTACGTCTTTCATCTTTCACTTATAGATTTAGATTTCTTGCACTTGCATTTAATGGATGAATTCTATATTGGGTTATCTATGCATTTGTGGATGTTTTGTAGTTTTGAATTAACAATTGTGTTCGAAAGATTGGTTTTTTACAATTTTTTGAAATAGCAGATAAAACCTCTTCATCATTCCCATGATTTGCCACCTCGTGGGAAGATGGGAAGAATGTACATTTGTAGCTGCATGATTTTCCTTCGACCCACGGTTGGAGCGAAGGAAGTGCTGAAGGAATGGATTGAAGAGATGCAAGTTCAGCCACTATTTAAACAGAGAAATTAAGTCAAATAACCAGCCTGCATTCAATTAGGTCTTGAACAAAACTGTTGGACAGGTTTGTTAGAACATACCTTCTGTTCTGTATTCATGATGAATTTAACCTTGATGCTTAAGTGGGTTAACTGTTAAGCCTTGAACAACACACTAATCTGATGGCATATAACTACTTTACTTGCTTCAATGTATTGAGTTTCCCAGGAATGAGTAGGTGTAATTCCTTCTAATTTCTTAAATGCATGATTTGATAATAAGCATAATGACAATAAATGAAAATCATTGTAGGTAAAACTATTTTGGTTTTAATTGCAAATTGTGGACAGATGCTGTCAGAAATAGGTGGATTGGTTTTATTCAACAACAACCTTGTTCTGAATCATGAAAGCACTAGAGTAGTATTTTATGGTACAGTTGAATCACAGAAACTTCACACAATTTTTTTTAAGCAATCGGGATTTTTAGAAACTTCACACTATTGCTATTAAGTTTCTAATGCCGATGTTGAATAGAGGTCTCTTTTGAGGTTCAATTGTCTTGATATTGAATATTTGGCTACTAAAGCTTTGAACTGTTTTGGTGGACAATTAGGGTGAATCCTTTGTGTTAATAACTGTTGTTGATTAATTTTTTGTTTTTGAGCCCTGGGAAATCATCATTCTTCTCCTAAAGTTAAAATTATTGTTGCGGGAGATCAGAGTTTAGAGATTTGCAGCATTTCATTTACTGAAAACTTGGTGTAGGCATCTCATTAGTTTCGACAAATCTTTTCTAGCCAAACCAACATAGTTCCAGTTCAACATTATCAAGTCCAAATAGATCCCAGATATTGGCCTTTCAATGTGGATGCATAATTGACTCTGATCCTATTTAGCGAGCCTAATAAAGCATCACGTTTGGAGTAGTAACCTAGTTATATTCTGTTTGATTGTTTGATTACTTTCAGGTTTTGGGTTCACAAGGTACAAAGAGTTTGTACTCATTGTCAATCGCAATGATTATAGGAAATATATGCATGTTTGGCCTCCTTATATATGTGTCGTGTGATATGTTGTCTTTAGCTACTTCATACATTGAGGAACTTGCTAAATGCTTAGTATGTATTAATTTGAATTATGGGTGCTTGTAATGTGTTAATTTTAATTTAAACTATTTTTTTATTTGCGGCTACGAAATAGTTTATAGCATGGATATAGTCAAATGTTTCCATTCAACTTACAAATTTGATTCCTGTAATATGCTTAAATCCTAGTATGGATTTTTTACATAGTCAAAATGACTCAGGATTTCCACAGTTTCTTATGCTTGATTTACTGGAATTATTTTTTTGTCATTGATGGATGATTTAGTAGCAGGTGGATTTATATCTGCTTTCTCATGCTGCCTTTCCAACTGGAGGTTTGTACTTCAAAAATAAAATGTGGGTGAAGGAAACAAAGGAGAAGTATGCCATCATTCACAATAAGTACAGTACTAGATTTGAGAAGAAGATAAAAGTGCTTCTGTGATTTTGGCCTCTGGTTAATGGATGATCATAGCTATGAGTCGCCACTTTGTAGAATATCAGCAGAAGGCTAACTAGACCCATTAATGTATTTTGTTCATAGAAGAAACTGTCTTGATTTTTGTAAATTGATGCAGGCACTTTTAGTTATTTGGTGATTTCTTGATTGTGATTAGCTTGTTAATTTGTAGCATATACTGCATAGAAATTCAATCTATTCGTCATTTGTTCCATAAATTAATGCTCTTCAATGGTTATTGGATCCTGCTTTTTATGTGAATTGTTTTGTTGATATTATTAAATTATGTGGATCGTATGTATTTCATAATAAATTTAAATACTATTGGTATGAGTGAAACCAAATAAAAAATATATATTATTGCCTAATAAATCATGGAAAGCAAAATTTCTGTAGCAAAAACAATAGTAAATTTTAGGCATTTTTGATAAGAAAACACTGGGAATTTTCCAACATTTGCACAATAAATTTAAGAATATTCTTGGCAATTTCTTATAAAAATACCAGAAATTTCTTAGTGTTTTTTTGAAAAAAATATAGAAAATTATTAGTGTTCTTTTGAAAAAAATATAGAAAATTATTTTTTACTGACATTTATCAACCACCGTAAAAAAACATTGGGAATAAATGTTTTGGTATTTTAAAAACACCAATAATTGTTTTTCTCAATGTTTCTTAAGCTTCAAGAAAAAATACCGAGAATTATTTTCAGCATTTTTGGCACTATTAGGGGTATATTTGAAATGTTAGGAGTGCCCCAAAATTTTGTAGTGCTAGCTTGTGTCCGTCAACTCTATTCGGATTTAAAGTATTGCTGATGATTTTATGTCTATCATTAACTAACCTCTTTGATTTTTGATTTAAGAAAATGATTAGCTATCTTAGTTTACTCTAATCATTTTTAATTTGATAATTAATGGCCTTCTAGCTTATTGTTGATTAGATTTAAAATATTATCGATGATTTTAACTTCTTTTGATCTTTGATTTGGGAGAATAATTAGTGACCTTAGTTTACATTGATCATTCCTAATTTGATAATTGATAGCCTTCTGACTTATAGTTGATTAAATTTAAAGTATTATCGATGACTTAAAGATTATGTCAGTTGAGCTTGAAGTGTAGCCGATGACTTTTTGTGTATTTTCGGTTGGCCTTTTTAAATAAGGGATTTAGTTGACTAATTAAACGAGTTTAATTCTATTTTTAGTTTAGTTTGAAATGGTTTGTGGTCTTAACTTATATTGACCATTTCAAATTTGATAATCGATGACATCTTTAGGTTACTATCGATTAAATTTAAAGATCACTAATGACTTTTGAGCTTATGTTGGCTGAGTTTGAAGTGTGACTGATGGATTTATGTGTGTTGTCCATTGACTTCTTTCGAACATGGTGCCTAACTAACTAACTAAGAGAGTTCAAGCTTGTTTTAGTTCAATTTGATTTAATTAGTGGCCTTGGCTTATACTAATTGCCCTTAATTTAATAACCAGCACCCTGCCTTGCCTTGTATTGGTTAGGTTTTGAGGTGTTGCTGATGGTTTGGAGCTTATTATCGACTGATCTTAATTGAATTTGACTTGACCCATACTTTGTTTTGGTTCAAGTTTGGTTTAGTTTGAAGTTCATATTTAGTTTTATTTTAAATCCGATTTGCTTCAATTCAATATTCAGAACTCAATTTTGATCAAATCTGATTTAATTTAATTCAATATTTAGAACTTGATTTTGATCAAATCTAATTTGATTTGGTTCAATGTTCACATGATTTTGATTCAAGTCTAATTTTTAATATTCAAAACTTAATTTTGCTCAAGTCTGATTTGATTCAATTTAATATCCAAAACTGGATTTCGATTGTAGTCAGTTTAATTTAGTTCAATATTCAGAACTTGATTTTGATTCAAGTCTGATTTGATTCAATTCAGATCAGATTTGATCTTATGTTGGATCCTTATTGGGTGTGGGTTCAAACCATATTAGATTCGAGTTTGGACCATATTGGACTCTTAATATGTTTAGGTTCAAACCATGTTAGATTATTATTAGGTTTAAACATATCCTTAATAGATTTTGGATCCGATTCTAACCATATTCTTATTAGATCCTTAATAGATTTTAAATCTAACTCTTGATGGGTTCTTATTGAATTCTTAATAAATCTTGGATTTAATCTTGATTAGGTTTTTATTGGATCTTTAAGGATGCTACATCCGACCCTAATTAGGTTTTTATTGGATCCTTAATGGATCTTAGATCTTAAATCTAATCCTGATTAGATTCTTATTTGATCCTTAATGGATATTAAATCCAACTCTGATTGAGTTCTTAGTGGATCTTTAATAATCTTGGATCAACCTTTAATGAATTCTTATTGAATCTTTAATGGACCTTGGATCTAATCCTAAATATGTTCTTAATGGATCCTTAAGGCACCGTTTGCTTCAGGACCTGGATCAGAATCAGTATCAAGACTGGTGAATCACTTTTGTAGGCTAATATTTTTTCATCAAAATTAACACTACAATAATTTAAATTTTAAAAACCTATTTAATTTTTTATAATAATTTAATTTAATAATAATGTAAAATAAGTAATATTAACTTTGTAAGAAAAAAATAATTCTAAAAAATACTGATTCTGATTCTGATCCCAAACCAAACGGTGCCTAATGGATCTGGAATTCAACCTCGATTAGGTTCTTATTAGATTTTTAATGGATCTTGGATCCTACTTTGGTCAATTTTCTATAAACCCTTAATGAATCTTGGATCAAAGTTTAATTAGGTTCTTATTGGGATCTTTAATGGATCTTGGATTCAACTTTTAATGAGTTCTTATTGGATTTTAATGAATCTTGAATGCGACCTTTATTGGATCTTGGATCCAACCTAATTGTATTCTTATTAAATCTTAGTTGGATCACGGATCCAACCCTCATTAGGTTCTTATTGGATATTTATAAGATCTTGGATCCAACTCTAATCAGGTTCGTATTGGATCCTAGTTTAACCCATTAATAGTTTGGGTTCAATCCATGTTGGATCTCTATTGGGTTTAGGTTTGAACTTTAATAGACTTGGGTTCAAGTTCAAGTTAGTTATTATTTACGTTTGACCTAGATTTGGTTCTAATTTGACCTAATTTTGGTTCAAGTTCAACCTATTTCTATTTCAGATCCAACCTGATTTTAGCTTAGATTTAACTTGGTTTTGGTTCAGCTTTGACTCATTTCTGGTTTAGGTTCGACTTAATTTTGGTTCAGGTTTGACCTTACTTTAGTTTAGGTTTGACCTAGTTTTAGTTTGATTTGAATTTAGTTTAACCTAATTAGGGTTTGGTTCGAAACTTAATTTACTCAATTAGAGTTTGGTTTAAACTTGGTTGAACCCGATTAGCATTTGATTTAAACTAATTAGAGTTCAGTTTGAATGTGGTTTAACCTAATTATGATTCAATTCAAATTTGGTTTGATTTGGGTTGACCCAGTTTGAACCTGATTAGGGTTGGATCTGAATCGATTTGATTCAGATTGACCCAATTTGAACCAGATTAAGATTAGATTTCAATTGATTTGATTTTAATTGACCTAATTTGGATCAGATGAGGTTTGGACATGATTTAATTCGGGTCTAGTTTAATTTAGTTTTAGTCTATTTATTTGATTAATTTAGGTCCATTTAGGATTTTTTTTGAGTCGAATTGACTTAATTTGATCAATTTACTTAATTTGGCCAAATCAGCTTGGTTTAAATCAAGTCAATCATTTAATTGATTTATGTTAAATAATTTAATTAACTGATTAGAGAGCTCTCAAGCTATCAATTGATTAGAATGACTTTGGGTGAATCTATTGGCCCATATGGCAACCTTCGAGGAGAGTTTTGAAATAAAATATAAAATATAAAATATGATTATGAAGAAATTCAAAACCTAATAACAATTCACCAAGATAGAATACAAATCCCAAGGAATTGTATTTAAAACTCCAATCAACCGCATGTGCAATAAACTATAAAGCAAGATAAGTAAAAGAATACACTGTGATTTTTACACGATTCGGAAACTAACCACTCTTACTTCATGACCCATGTTTCTCTATTAAGAACTCCAATCACTCCATTAGTGATGTCACTTTTTAGGGCGAAGTCAAGCCTACATTTATTTATCAACTGCAAATGTCACTTCCTTTGGGTGAAGTCAAGTCTGTTGTTCCATTAGGGTGAAGTCACGCCCACATAACTCCTTTCTTCCATAGAGCAAGTGACACTTCATATTAGAGCCTATTGTACATTTACACTCCTAATACGTAGGAGTGTTTATAAGTGAAAAGTGAAAAAAAAAAATATATTTGAAACTCAATACAAAGTCTTTTCAAATTAGTATAAGAATAATTGAGAATTTGCTTAAGATTATAAGATTAAAAGTATCCTTGAGGCTAGAAGGCTTTGGGAGGGGGATACTTGCACTAAGGTTATTGAAAGTTTATTCACTCCCTGAACAAAGAAGTTTTAAGCCTTTATATATTCGTTGGAGTAAAAAACTAGCCATTTGGGAATCACCACAGGCTATCAATGCTGAGATCAGTCGTCCGAATCTTAAGGTTTGGTTGTCCGAATTGCTCCAATAGTTGAAAATTAAATTAGTCATTATACTGATATAAGAGGTTTAGTTATCTGATAGTAAGGTTTGAACATTCGAATATCATGGTGTTCGACCAAAGCTTTAGGCGACCAAACTCCTAGCATGAATTTCTCAAAAGTTATAGCTTCCAAATTTTGGGCGTACGATCCTGGGTTTTGAATGTTTGAAGCTGTTAAAATTTTCATAGCTATTTTTGCTACATTCGGACATCCGAACCATAAAATTTGAATATTCAAAGTTAACAGAGAAACTATTATTATTATTGTAACTTCAACTTTATACTAAACATCATCTTAAACTAACATTGGGTTATATAATGAACCAGTGAAGGTATTCCAAGATTAGTTTGAGTACTAATCAAAAACTTCAAAAATTAAATTTAAAACAAATCTTCGACTCAATAAAAAAAATATAAAATCTAAATCTAGTGAGCCGACTTAATCTCTTGAGTCTTTTTCAAGCCATCTTTAATTTTTTCAAGTTTTGTTTGTTGATAGACTATCACACCACATCTTCAATATTTTCTTTAAGTTCATCCACACTTAAGGCTTATGAATGGACTTCGTCTCCATTTTGAATTTGACTTAGCTACAACCTACAAATGCTCAAGATATTATCAAATACATAATTTTATTATCATTAAAATTATAAAGGGTAACAAAGTCTGCGAGTTGATTCTGAGTCGATTTGACTTTCAAGTAAGCCCATAAACTAGCCTTTAGTGGATTTTGACTTTTAGGCAAACCCATGAGTTGGCCTTTAGTCTAAATTGGTTTTCAAGTAAGTCCTAAATTGATTGAATTTTAAGCGAGCTAGCGGGCTGTTTTTGATTTGGAAATTAATTTATGGATGAACCTGTGGGCTTATTAATTTTTAAACGAGCTTGCAGGTTAGTCTTAAGTTAGAAATTAGTTTTCAGATGAGCCTATGGGCTAGCTCAAAATAGAATTAACTTTCAAGCCAGTCCATGAGTTGGCCTTGAGTCAAAAATGACTTTCAAGGGAGTCGGTATATTGACCTTCAATCAAAAATTAATTTTTAGATGAGCCCACAAGTTAACTCTAAACTGAATTAACTTTTGAATGAGTCTGTGTACTAACTTTTAGTCAAAAATTAGTTTTTTGACGGGTCCACGAATTACCCCTAAACTAATTGACTTTTGACGAGCCTAAAGACTTGCCTTAAAGTAGAAATTGACTTTAAGATAAATCCACGAGCTAACCTTAAATCCAAAATTGATTTTTCAGTGAATTTGTGAGATGGTTCTAAATCGATTAATTTTTGGATGGGTCCGCATATTAACTTTAGGTCAAAATCCACATATCAAGCGAATCCACGTACATTAACTCTAAGTTGGTTAGTTTAAACATATAAATCGAGATGACATTTTTCTTTAGAACATACCTTTTTTGTATTTTTTTTCTTAATAATAGCTGAATTTCTCTCTCTTTTTTTCAGGCCAAAATATTTTTTTTTCTTTATTCCTTCTTTTTGCCCGAGCCAATTCCCTTCCCTCTCGAAATCGAGCCTTCCTCCCCTGAACCAAGCCTCACCACCATGTCCATGGCCGATCAGTGCCCCGCCATCCCTTCTTCCTTAGATTCAGGGCCGGATCCAGCCGGACTTAGCAGGATCCGGCCTTCTCCGATGGCAGGTGGCCACCAAGGTGGACTAGGGTTGGAGCATATGTCCCTTGACACGGGCTAGACAGGCAAAGCCGGCTTAGTCGTCTCATCCTCAAGCAACCTCTAGCAAGGTCTTCTGGCCATCTAGGGGTCGAGGAAGTCAATAGTGAGCGACTTAGCATGGTGCAGCCGTAAGGCAAGGCTGGAGCGGCTGGAGGGTGATGCAAACGGGTTGGGCAGAGGAGAAGCTGAGGAGGCTCAGTCTCCTCCTCCGCGAGCAGCTGTCAGGGAGCCATTATTGTCCAGGGCAGCCAAAAGGTCGGTGCAGCAAGTAAGGCGAGTGGGTTGCCAGAGGGTGGAAGAGTCGGACAACCGGGTCAAGTAACGAAGTTGCTCCCACGGGCGAAGATAGGTAGTTGGACTGCATTGTTCGACGGGGGGCGAGCGACAGACGACCCAAGTGAGATCACCGAAGGTTTGGCAAGCCATACTTAGGCGGGTAGAGGAATGACCAGTGCTTGCGGTAGTTATTCCAAATCCCATTGGAGAGCCATATGACCACTGCAGATACAGCCACACTCACTCTGACTAGAAGCATCAGCACGATGGAGAGCTCAGCTATACACCATCAGATTGCCTTTCTTGAGTGAGGCGGGCAGCGGTACGAGTCATTGCAGGACGATAGGATCGGGTGAGGCATTAGACAAGGCTATTCCCTCGGAGGAGAAAGAGAAATAGGAAAAAGATCAGTGAAAAAGGTAGCAATTATCTTATTTTTGTTTTCAAATTCGCAGCTCCTGATTGTCTCCCCAATGTCTGATTGTCTCTATTCTTTTTTATCTTAATAGAATTTATATAAAATTAAGAGAGATCTAATTGGATCAAATCTCAACATCTTTTGTTTGAATTTTTGAATCATAAATGTGGTTATGAATGAACATGGATGTGATTTATTTTGAGATTAAATAAGTTTGTTTGATGTAGATAAGTGTGTTTTTTAGAAAAATATTCACTTTGAATTTATAAAGGGATTATTTATACTTTTTTAAAAAAATTTAGACCAACTTATAATTTTATAAATTTTAAGAGCATTTTTATAAAAAGATTTATTTATAAAATTTTAAATTTTTCAAAGTCTTTTTTTAAGATTTTATTTGCTAAATAATAAAATTTGAACTTGCTTATGAATAAAAATCTTTAAAGGACTTACGTATGAAAAGTAGAAATTCTAGAAATTTATTTGAGAATATGAAATTTTTTGAGGGGTTTATTTGCAAACCCTGTATTTTACAAAGATCAAATTGTAATTATCGATATTTGAGAGGTTTATTCATAAACTCTAGATTTTGTAGGGATTGATTTATAATTTTATGATTTTATAAATTTTTTCATAAAATTTTCATCCCAAAGTCCTATTCGTAAGAAAAATCAAGGAAGTTTTTGTACGAAAAATCTAGTCAAAGAGTTTTTTATAAAATTCTTACATTTTTTTTATTTTAGTCCAAATTTTTTTTATGAATTTTAGGCCTAATTTTAGTCTAAATATCTAGCCCATTTAGCCTATTTGGATTAGATTTAGTTTGAACCCAAATTTTTTAGTAATTTGGATCTGAATCGAGCACAAATTTTGGTTAAGTTTGATTAAAATTTAAGTTTAACTTATACCCATATTTGAGCTATATTTTAGTGGCATTCTAGCCTTTATTCTAACTAAATTTTAATTAGATTTAATTTTAAAAAAAATAGATCCAAACAATGGGTAAGAAATATTATGACTCCAAGAAGTTGGTGGTGATCCAAAAATCTAGAACTATGACTACTAAGTTGGAGTTGTCTCTCCTAAAGTCCCAACTAGAGACCCTTTAGCTCAACATCAAGAAGTAGAAGGGGAAGGTCGAAGATGAGAAGACCCTCCAAATCGAGTGATATGGCACTTAAAAAAAAGTTGGATAAGCTCTAGTTGCAGCGAGAGATCAAGCTAAAGAAGGTTAAGAAGGAAGTGATAGTGACCTATGTCTAGATTGAAGACCTCACGCAGCTCTTGTTGTAGATGAAGGACAACGTCGTAACAGAGTTCTAAGTTAGTGAGGAGAACCTCAAGTCTAAAGGGCATCTCTTCACCAACTCCTTCAAAGAAGGGTATCTATGCTACTAAGACACGGTGGTTTGCACCCCACTAAGACCCAAGCTTTAATCCTATCAACCTCTGTATAGAGTTGTATAATAAGTAGATAATCTTCTGCCTCAAAAAGGAGTGTGAAGGGCTTATCTAGAGTGGCCCATACTAGAAGGAGAAACTAAAGATGACTTCGGTTCAGACTTCTCTCTCAGAAAAGATACCAAAGCAACTAAGGCTCCCAAGGAAGCCAACTACCCAGAGCCAAAAAATTGACTATTTTTGTTGTATCTTCTAGTTTTTTGTAATGTTTAGTTTAGACTTGTTGTCTCATACTTTTACTATCAATGAAAATCTTCTTTTTTTTCTAAAGTGTTGATTTGGATGTTGTGTGATTTTGCTATTAGCTAATGTAATAATAACTCAATCTAAGTTTTAACTTGGTATGAATTTCACTACAATGAATCAACCACCATAATTGTATCCCAAAATTCACTCTTGGTACAAAAATCAATATGGAATGAGAATCCACACATTTTCCAATAATGTAACCAAGTTCCACCTCAGAATGAGACTATGCTTAATTGAAGCTCTATCACAATTAACCAATTCTTTAAGAGGTAATTTAACAAAGTTTTACCTTAGATATTTAAAGAACTATGCTTAGAAAAACTAACCCCAAAGGAGGTCATTTTTGTGTTGGATTTGGCATTTAGCCGACTTTTCTTACTCTGATCAAGTCTATGACTAAGGATCGGGCTCTTTGTTAAACTCATAACTCGAATCCGCATTTTGCTCTGATAAGCCCACAACTTGCTACCAAGCTCCTTTGCCTCAGTCATGTTTGTAACCTAGAGTTGGGTCTTTTAGCCAAGTCCATAACTTGACATCCTACCCAATCAAGCCCATAGTTTGTTATTGAGTCATTTTGCCCTAGTTAGGTCTATAATCTAAAGACGGATCTTTTACTTAATCAAACCCATAGCGTATCACCAAGTTCTTTTGCCTTACTCAGGTTCCTAACTTAGAGTTGGTTCTTTCATTTGGTTAAGCCTACACCTTGTCACTGAGTTCTTTTGCTTCACTTATATCCATAACTTGGAATTGGGTCTTTTAGCCAAGTTTGTAACCTACATCTTACTGATCAAGCTTGTAGCTTGTCACCAAGCCGCTTTACCTGGGTCAGATTTGTAACCAAGAGCCGAGTCTTTTATTTAGTCAAGCCCTAGCTTGTCACCAAGTTTTTTGCCTTGGTCAGGTAACCTAGAACTAGGACCATCATTTGGTTAAGCTCATAGGTTGTCATCAAGTTATTTTGCCTTGATTGGGTTTATAACCTGGAGTTGAGTCTTTTATTTGGTCAAGCCCATAACTTATCGCCAAGTTCTTTTTTGACTTTACAACTAACATTTCTAGGCAACAAAGAGCTAGGAAGAATCTTTTTAAGTTGTCTGCATGCCAAGTGTAGGGCATTACTTTGCTAGATGCACAAGCTTTTATGCTCTCAGTGCCACACCTTGAGTTTCTTTATAAGGTCATTCCTAGTTCAAAGACATCTTTTGATAGCTCGGTCCACATTTTGCCACCATTGTGTGAGCTTTTTCCCAAACTTCTAGTAGTAGATCTTTATTATCCCTTTGGTTCACCTCATTCACTTTTAGATTGTAGGTTTTGGTTTGGAGGGATGGAAGGCCGATCTCCACTAGGATGACAACTTCAACCCCATAAACCAACATAAATAGAGATTTCCTGGTTGTAGTTTGAGAGATGGCTCTGTATGACCACAACACATGAAGCAACTCTTCAACCCATGCCTTTTCACTCTCTCCAAATGCTTTTTCAAGCCTGAAAGTAAAGTTAGGTTCGTTATCTCAACTAAGCTATTCAAATAAGGATACGCCATCGAGGTGAACCTCTACTTAATGTGAAGGTTACTCACTCCTTGAATTTCAAGCCATCGAACTACTTTTCATTATCAATAACTAGCAATCATGATAGCCCAAATTGGTGGATAATGTTTCTAAAGAAGAACTCTTGGATTTTTTTTCTTAGTAATCATTATCAGTGGTTTAGCTTTCATCCACTAGGTGAAGTAATCAATTGTCATCACCAAAAACTTCCTTTGTCCTAAGGCTAGAGATAATGGGACCAGGATATCCATCCCTCATTGGTCAAAAGGTCAGACAACATGTGTATGTTGGAGTTAGACTAATGGACTATAGTACATCAAGACATGTTTTGGTACTGCTCACACTTAGTGATGAGCTCTATCGCTTCAACTGCCATATTCATCAAGTAGTATCTATATCTGAGAAGCTTGTGAGCTAAGATTCATCCACCTCCATGACTCTTGCATATTTCTGTGTACTTCCCAAAGTATATTGTTTGCTTGGGATGGTGTCAAGCAATGAAGTGGTTGTGCAACTAATCTCTTGCACAGAGCCCTTCCATTAAGATGAAGCTCACTACTAGCCTTTTGATTATCTGAGCTTCTCTTGAGTCTTTTGGTAGTTTTTTTCTCATTTAGGTAGCTTACTATGTGGTCCATCCAACTTGACTCCTCAGTTATAGTATTCACCTTAGCGGTAGTTGAGTAGTTTGGTTGTCTAAGATTCTCTCATGACTGTGAGTTTAGTGAAGCTAAGGCTAGACACATTAAGGCATTTGCTTCTATATTGTTGTCCCTTGGGATCTGACACACTTCTATACTGTCCATCTTCCCCATAAGCTTTTGTGTCTCAATCAGGTATTAGGTCATCATTGTGTATTTCGCTTCATATTCTCATGTTACATGCATACACATGAGTTGAGAATCACTGAATACCTTTAATTTTTTGACTCTAATTGTTAGTGCCACTTGAAAATTGAGGAGAACTGCTTTGTATGTGGCCACATTGTTCGACATGAAAAACTGAAGTCAGATTGTATATTTCATTACTCTTCCATTTGGACTAAGCAATATGACACCTACTCTACGCCCTAACTCGTAGGATGAACCATCTACTTGAACTTCCAATGATTCGATGTCAAATCATATAGGGTACGAAGTGGCCTCCACCATGAAGTTTGTCAAGGATTGGGCCTTGATCATTTTCTAAACCTCAAAAGTGACATTGAAATGTCTTAATTTGATAAACCATTTAAGAAATCTCATCAAGGTCTGTGGCTTCTGTAATATTTGTCGAAGTGAGAGATTCTTTAGTACATTGACGAGATGTGCTTGAAAGTATAGTCAAAGCTTCCATGTGGCCAAGACAACAATGTAGGCTAGTTTCTCCAAAAGTGTACAACAAACTTTCACTATGGTGAGCATGTGGCTCATATAGTATATTAGATACTACTTTTCACCTCAGTTGCTTATTAACACGAAACTTATAGCCCAATATGAAACTGATATATAAAGATAAAGTGCTTCATTTTGTTTAGATCTAACTACTATTGGGGGTTCAAAGAGGAATTGTTTATGATTTGAATAATTAGCGGCCCTCCTGAGTCCATTGAAATTTAGACTCTTGTTTTAACACCTTGAAGAAAGAAAGAAAGAAACTTCTCAGCCAACTTGGATAAGGAGTGGTTTAATGTGGCTTAGTGACTTGTGAGTCTTTCCATCTCCTTGGTCAAGCTTGATGTGTTCATATGTATGATTCTTTGATTTTCTCCAGATTTACTTCATTCCTCATTCTAAAACTAGATAACCAAGGAAATTTCCCAAGTTGACTCCAAACACACACTTCTTCGAGTTCAACTTTATTCTGAACTTCTATAATATTTTAAATATTTCCTCCAGGTCAACAAGATGTTCCTAACTGAATGACTCTTCACCAACATATCATTAACATATGTTTTTATGTTTATGTTAAGTTGGGACTTAAAAACTTAATTCATCATTTTCTGGTATGTCGCTCCTACACTTTTAGTTCAAAAGGCATTATAATGTAACAAAATATATCTTGATTGGAGATGAATGACACCTTTTCTTCATCTTTAGGATGCATTTGGATATAGTGATAGCCTAAAAACACGTCCGAGAAGCTAAGAAATTAATGACCGAAAGTAAAATCCACTAACTGGTCTATCTTTATGAGTGAGTAGTTATCCTTCAGATAAGCCTTGTTTACATTAGTGAAGTCTGTACACATTCTACACTTTTTATTAGCCTTTGTTACCATCACTACGTTGGTGAGTTATTCTGAATATAAAATTTCTCCGATGAAGCCTGCAATGCATAGCTTATTTATCTCTTCGGCAATGACATTTTGTCATTCTAGGGCAAGGTGTCTCTTCTTCTACTTGATTGATTTGTGATCCTCTGCCACCACCAGCTCATGTTATGCCACCAAGGATTTTATATCATGTAGCTCTTCTAGGGTCTAAGTGAAGACATCTTGACTTTTCTTTAGTAATTTTCCAATTTAGTCCTTGAGAAGTTAGAGATATTTGTGTCAAGATTCAGCGTTTTTTCCAAACTTTCATCTATAATATAGTTAATAAGTTACTCTATTGGCTTGACATGTGCCGACTTTAGTTTGGTGGTTTGATTGTGAGTCTCCTCAATTGTAGAGTCCTTCCCTTTTTTGTTTAGATTATCTTCACAATAGGTCACCTCACATCTCTTAGCTAGGCTATGATGCCTCACACATTACCTATATCATTTTTAGTCAAAAATTTAATTATGAAGTATAAAGTTGAGGTTACCGCTTGAAATTGATTGAGAGTTAGGCAACCCAAGATGATGTTGTAGGCTAAACAAGCCCAAACCACCATGAACTTAGACTCCACTATAATTTTCCTTGGGCTCTCTCCTGTCATTAATAGCAAGTCATAGATGACACCCAACGGGGGGGATCGAGTCACTTGTAAAATTGATGAGTGTTTCGACATAAGACTCCAACTTCTACTTTGTCTTTATCTAATCGTAGGCTCGAGTGAATAAAATATTCACCAAATTGCTAGTATCCATCATGATATGATGCATGATGTATCTATCTATGATAGTCGAGATTATCACTATATCATTGTGAGGGGTCGAAACTCCTCCTAGATCCTTGTTAGGACTATACCTCTAGGTTTGGTTCACAATATTGCATTTTCACTTCCTAAGTGATTGTTCAATAGTTTTCAATTGATGATGAATCTCGACTTTGATTAGGAGGCTCTATAAAAATTATATTTTTGTGTCCTTTTACTAGACGGTTATGGAGGTTGGGGATGAAATTTCTCCATAATGATTCTTACCTATTTTACTCCTATCCTAGAGGTTCTTCAACTCAAACTTTGTGTCTAACAAATTGGCCGAAGTGACCCTCTTTGATGAGCCTCTCTATCTCATTTTTAAAATATTTATATTTGTTAATATTGTGATTATGGTGCCTATGAAACCTGAAATACTTAATATTATCCAGTTTCTTCCTATTGAAGTAGAGAGGTGATGGTTGCCTCAAGCAGTCTCTATGCTTGATTTGAGTTAGTAATTAGGCCTTGGAGTTGTTTAGAGGTGTGTAAGCATGGAAATCAGCTCGATGGTCTCTACTCTTGATGCACTATTTTTTAGAGTTGGGAGGCTTTACATTCCTAAATTCTTTTTTTAGCTTATTGCTCCCCTCGAAGTCCCTCTTAATTGATAATACCTCCTCGACATTAATATGCTCCCTTGTTTGTTGGATAAATTCAACTAAGCTCTTGGGAGGTTAGCACGCCATCTTGTAAGTCACCTTAACCTACTAAATTTTATTTACAGCCATTACAAGGATAATGAAGTTATCCAACTCGGTGACTTCCAATCTTGCCTTATTAACCTAAGTTAGGTACTTTCCGATACTTTTCCCTTTCTTTTGTTTTATGATCATGAGTGTAGAGAGGTCCTTTTATCGAGGCACTAGAGAGATGAATTGCTCCACAAATTTATTTATGAAACCATCAAAGCATGTTATAGTGTGTCTTGATAGTTTAGAGTATCAAGCTCTAAGTAGGCCTTGTAATGTCATCAGGAAGACCTTGCACATTGTTAAGTCCCAAACTCCTTAGAACATCATGACATTTTGAAAGTTGTTAATGTGGTCCACTAGATCCTTGGTATTGTCATATGCCTTGTATAAAAACTATCTAAACTTTAACTGTATTGGAGAATATGCCAATTCAAGGATTAAAGATGTGTTATACTTGAAGTGATTCGATGGAATATCCACCCATGACTTTTCCGAAGTTGCTGGTGGCATGATCTCATTGTACCTTCCTGCCTCTGCTATAGCTGGAGCTCGACTAGCATATATGTGGTACATGACATCATCAATTAGGTCATATGTGGGGTCGGTTCTTTGAGCTCCCTTGATGCCTAATATTAAAGTGGAAAGTTAATAAGTTGACACTAATGATATCTAGCATCTTGGGTTTGGTGGCTTAGATGATACTGCTTATCATGATATTGATGATTTATTTCATATAGTTGCGACTTGCATTGTTGGTCTAATGGAGGAGCTTGCTAAGCCTGTGCTTATTGTTGTGCATATTGAGCTTGGAAGTTGCATCATCTAAGCTTTGTTTTGTAACTATTAGGCCTAGAGGTTCTACATAGCTTGTGCTTGAGCTTTTAGCGACTAAGTCGTTTGCTAGACTGCAATTGCTAATATTTGAAATTCTTGCTAACTCATTGTGTAAGAGGGATTGGCTAGTGCCTCGAGGATTAAAGATAGTGGAACATCTTGAGGCTAAGGAACCAGTGATTGTTGAGCTACTGAGTTAGCTTGGTGGTTTTGCTTATCAAGTCCTCTGGAGGAGTTGTAGGGTTCAATGAGCATTGGCATTGTTTGCACTCTGGACTGATTTCTGGAAGATGATACTCTTACTGTCTTTAGAGGCATGGCCGAAGGATCACCAAAAATCCTCTACATCAATGACGAAAAGACGAAGTAGATCTAAATGAAAACACAAACTATTGATGGAGTCTGATTTACCACCAACTTTAGTCGAGAGGCTACTTGAGATCTTGATTTGCTAAGCCAATCCGTCTCATCAATCTACAAGAAAAGAGAATAATGAAAAGACTATAAAGAACTCTCCTACAATGGTCACTCTAATGTTGAAATTAGTCACTTTCAATTAAAAGTGGAAGAGAAAAAAAATAGATATTAGATTAGTTCTCACCTTATTTATAATGAACTCAAAGAGCTTGATGTATTTGATCCACTAATTATAACTGAGATACCCATCGTATTTTATTTTATTGTCCTCGCCACAGATCTCGATACCTTTAGATTATCTTGCAAGCTAAAAATTATCTGACGCTTTCTTAATTAACCGAACTCAATATTATACACTGAGATTCTGTCACCTTATCATAACCTACTACTATACACTCACTGAGGTCTAGTTAGCTTGGGTGGTGATTCTGGACCTATCCTTCAGTCAAACTTGGCTAATGGTTCGACTTGAATGAGCAATCTCGGTTGACCAATCCAAAAAAATTGATTAGTGTATCATTAAGATCATTGCACAAATTTCCTTCAAACATAGTTGTGCAAGAGAATTCTTTCTTTTATTGAAAAATGAATTAGATTATGCATGAATACATCAATTGAAATATATCGTACATAATTTCTAATTGAAAGTACATGCATTTGGATTCCTAAACCCCAAATTATGAATTCAGAGGAAAAGCCTCCATTTAATTGATTTCTCTTAAAATGTCCTAATGTTTATAGACATGACATTTGGATTGTTTAGATAGTTATCCCTCTTCTTTTTCTTTTCCTTCTCCTTTTCCTTCTTTTTATCCTTTTCTTTCTTTTTGCTCTTATTATCCATCGTATCCTCCATTGGCAGAGGTAATGACATGGGAGAAGGCAATGGTGAAAGCAAAGGGCAATGTTAATGACGCGGAAGAAGGTGTCAGCACAGCATGCGGCAACTTATCTTTCTGTGAGGGAGACGGGACCATTAGTCTAGAGAGTGTTATAGGCAAATGCACCTTCTCAATCTTCACTTGCTGCAGCGAGGGTGACATCACCACACGGCGAAGCACTGGAAGGAGCTCGGATTGGAGGCAATGTGGCGTGGAGTCACGAGAGGCCCTAACCTTCTTAAGAGCCGGAGAGAAGGAGAAGGCATCACGCAGACGGTTGAGAACATTGAGGGTCTCAACTCGGCCAAAGGCCTCATTAGCAATGGCGAAGAAGATGAATGGGTTAGCGACAACTAGGGCCCGAATGCGGCCGACAGTGGTGTGGGTGTAGATGAGGTGGTAGGGTGGGGCGTCGGCGATGCATTGGGCAGCAAAGGAGGAGAGGACCTCGGGATCCTTGTCAGGACTGACAGAAGAGAGGAGGTCAGCTAGGACGACTGGGCCATGGGAGACAGCGGTGTAGAGGATGGCCGGGCTCAGGACGTCAGAGGCCATCGTCGAGGAGATAGGAGTGGGTGGCTCAGCGATGGCCTTGTCCCTTCCGCAAAATGGATTTGACGGGGATAAGGAAAATAAATGGAAAAAGAATACAAATTTGAATGACTATTTATGACGGTTGTTATTTTTGTCAATGGTTGTCGAGGGATGACTTGGACTTTTTTTATCTTTTTAGTTTTTTGTTGGTATATTCATATCAATGGTCTACCTAAAAATATACATTTATTTCTTATGTTTTAAATACTAATTATAAATATATTCGTATAATTGGTTGTTAATTATATAATGAACATAAATATATAAATCACATGGATTATATGATTTACAGTTCATAATGTTCGTCTAAATAAATCATTAATTATATTAAAAAATTAACATTTAAAGGCTAAGATTGGTTTATAATAGCTTTATCAAATATTCAATAAAATGTTGTTCAAATTTTAAAACTTCAAGCCTTTAAGACTAGCTTTTCTTATTTTCTAAAGATATAGAAATTTGAGTCCTTTTAAATTAATTTCTAAACTTTAGAGGGTATAGATGCAAATACACATGTTTTATCTCCCACAGGCTTATCCAACCATTTCCTGTAAAAAACAGTCCCCTCTTCGACTCACCAGCGCCAGCCATGGCGTCCATGCCCGCGGCCTTCGCCGTCGTCTCCCCTTCTCCGTCACCCTCCCGCTTCTCTTCGTCCTCCTCCTTCCCCTCCATCTCCTCCGCTTGCCGGCTTCTCCGACCCCGCCTCGCGCCCAGAGCCTTCGCCGCCGGCGCACGCCTCGTCCGCGCCCAGACCCTCGACTTCTCCGGCACCTTCTTCGAGCGCGGAAGTGAAGATGATGGTCCCGAGGGCCCTCCTTCCGTCCCCACGGTGGTGCTGGAGGACCGGCCCGCGCCGCAGTGCCCCCCGGGGCTGCGCCAGTACGAGACCATGGCTGTGCTCCGCCCCGACATGACCGAGGACGAGCGCCTCGCCCTTACCCAGAGGTACGAGGAGGTAATCTTCTCTGAGCTTCATTTGGTTTTGTTTATTTGCGAGTTCGATAATTTTTTGTGGATATTGATCGGTACAAAATGACGCGTGGTTTGATTTTTATAAATTGGATAGAATTTGGACAATGTGGAATTAATGAGAAAATTGTGAAATTGGAAGCAATTGCAAAGAGAAAATGTTGTTGGAACCTAGAACCCTGTGGTAAAGACACAGAATAGATACTAATACTTCAGCTTGACTGACGGAACTTTGAAAACGGAGACAGCATTGCACTGTCATTTCATTCGTATGGTTCTAGATTGTGCTATATTAGATGTTACCAACCTTGAAGCCCCCTGGAATTGATGTTTTTTAAAGTTAGTGAAGTATTCTATCTTGTTAGGCATAACAGGGAATTAGGGATACGAACAAAATGTATCAAAGAGATTTACAAATTTATGATAATGTGTGGTGGCTTGATCATAATTCCTAAATAGTTTCAAGCATTTGAACTAAAATTAGTGTATATGTACTTAGTCAAAGAAGAACAGGGTTAATTTGAATAAGACAAAGAAGTTGGAGTAATCTTGCAAGTCTAATCTCCTTTCTTCACCCCAACATCTTGAACACCATTGACAGACATCTGAATGTATCCAACTTTGACAGTTGCTGTGGAGGGAGGAACATTGATGGGAGGTGGAGGGAATGGGAAGCTGGAGGCTATTGTTTCTAGTGGTAGGTTAAAGGTGGTGTAAGGAGGAAAGGAGCTCATAGACTCATGGCGGGTGAGGAAAACAAGACACGTAGAGGGTGAGTTTTGGGTTGTCAGTGTTCCTTGTGAGGTAAATCCTTTAAATATAACATACATGCAAAGCCTAACTCAGTCCAAACTCAAAGAAAAATGATGTTTGCAACTTAGAAATCATCTAACCTAACCCATGGCAACTGATTGATTTAAGATTTTTGTTGAGAGCTTGCAAGTATCTAACCTAAGCTCAACCTTATGCTATGGTAAAATTTGGCAGTCAGAGCAAAATATGACCAATTCTAACTGCAAAAAGTAATGAATGGACAGCTAGAAAAGGAAAATCTCTTCTTATACAAAGCTTAGTTCCCAAGATTAATGAAGGACGCTCAAAGGAAGTTCAAAAATGTCAAAAAGAAACTAATTCAGAAATCAAGGGGTCATGACAAATGATCTGATTCACTCTTTTATTTAACTTAGGATTTATCTTACTTAGTATTTTCCTATATTGAAATTCTCTTCATTATGATGTTATGAGTCTCTCCTATTAGAAGTCAATTAGGTCTTATCCTCGGATTCCACCAACCCCAAAACTGACTTTGAGTTGAATCCTATTCACTTTAGGACTTGAGAATGATGAATCATTATTTAGAATTTATTTTCGTAGGTTAACTTATTTAAGACTCCTACCAATCCAATTAATGAGTTCAAACTGAGTTGTATTCAGTTTAGGACTTGGGAAGACAGAAACCTATTTAAATAGGACTTCTGCTAATTGTATAAATAGGTCTCAGTCCTATGTACGGGGGAACCACTTTTATTTTTAATAAAATTCTACTTTACTGAATTTTTTTTTTCCTTATGCATTCAAGGAGTTTTTAACATAGGTAACAGTGTTTTTCTTGTCCACCCCACTTGTTGCTGCATCAAATGGTATCAGAATGAGGCTCTCCTTATTTAATGTCTAACGACGACGCAACCAACAGCAACCCTAGGGACGGTGTTTCTATGGGTAATCACATCGGCCATGAGTATTTTGATTCGACCATGGAGGCAATCCAAAACTCACTTACAAGCTTGATATTGAGGATGGATCAACTTGAATGTCTAAATTAACCACGTCGATGGATCGATGAAATGACTTGCGATTCAATTAGTCGAGGAAAAGCTCTGTAAGTGAATCAAAAGGGTTTACAAATCCTTGAAAAATCCAGCGATGAAGAAATTGAAGACATTCTTCATCGACCAGTTTCTGAGTATGATAGATGTCATGATTTTCGATTAAAGATTGATCTCATCTTTCAATGGCCAATTTCATATTGAAGTTTTTCTTGATTGGCTTGTTGAAGTGGAACGATTTTTCAACTACATGGAGATTCCAAATTAGAAAAAATTAAAGTTTGTTGCTTACCGACTCAAGGAGGGGTGTATTAATATGGTGGGAACGCATCCAGTTGGAAAGAATACGTCAAAATAAAGTTTCAATTCGAATATGGCCACGAATGAAGGCTCTTCTCAAAACGCAATTGCTTCTCATATATTATGACTAAATATTCTTTTAATAATATTAAAATTGTCGATAGAATAATTGCAGTATGAAAGCATATGTTGAGGAGTTCTATCGGCTATCAGCACGTAATAATCTAGCAGACATTGAATCTCATCAAGTTGCAAGATTCATCGGTGGGTATGCACAACTATCTAAAATTGGATTTCTTTACAATCTATTTGGAGGGTTAATGAGACTGTGAGAAATACAACTCATGTGGAGTTCCAATTGGAGTGACATGTCCTCAGAAATAAGGTGGGGAGAACAATTGGTGAAAATTCAAAAGTAACACAATTTATTCTTAATAGAGGTGCAGCTACACAATCTTCTCGACCTCCCACACAAGTGAGCCTTAAAACTAAACCTATAAGGTTATCAGAAAACATCACATCAATAGAGAACCCAAGTTCAAATCCTGATCTAAAGTACTATCGTTATGAAAAATTTGGAGATCGTTTTAATGTTTGTCTAGCACGATAGCCTGTGAACCTAACAATTTATATGACTCAATAGATGATGACCTAGTTTATGAAAAAAAAAAAATGAAGATGAAATATTCGAGGAAACTGATGGTAAAATGTCACCTTTAGTAGTTCAGAATCTAATGTACATCCCAAAACAGAGAAAAACCTACAACGTCACAATATCTTTTGCACTTAATGCACAGTAAATGGCAAGATTTGTGATATGATTATCGATGGGGGAAGCAGTGAAAACATCATCTTGAAGACTATGGTCGACAAGTTTCAATTGAAAATAAAATTACATCCCTCTCCCTACAAAATTGGTTGGATTAAAAAGGTTAGTGAAAGTAAGGTAATTGAATAGTGTTAAATTTGTTTTTCCATTGAAAAATTCTATATGAATGAGATAACCTGTAATGTTGTGGAGATGAATGTATGTCATATTCTTCTTGGCAGACCTTGACAATTTAATAGAGATTCTATATATCGTGTACGAAATAATCATTACATTTTCTTCAAAGATGAAAAGAAAATTATCCTTACCCCCATTGGTGAAGAATGTCGACCTACAAGAGAAGGGTCACTCCTTCCTAATTGTGCAAAATTTTATAAACGATGGTAAAGAAACAGCTTAAATATTTGTTGTGATTGAAAAAGGAATGGAGATAATGCCCACTGAAGCTCCAAAAGGCTTGCAACCCTTCTTAGATGAATTCAAGGAAATCATACTCGATGATCTTTCTGATGAACTACCCCCAATGCGAGATATTCAGCACTACATTACCTTGTTCCTGGAACGAGTTTATTAAATCTGCTCTACTACAGAATGAGTCCAAAGGAGTCACAAATTTTACAAGATAAGGTTGAAGAATTGATCAGAAAAGAAATTATCAGAGTCAGCATGAGCCCATATGCAATTCCAGCTTTATTGACACCTAAAAAAAATGGACGTTAGCGGATGTGTGTAGATAATCGAGTCATCAACCGAATCACAATAAAGTATAGATTTTTAATTCCTCACTTAGAAGATATGTTGGACATGTTGGAAGGGTCAAAGGTGTTCTTTAAAATACATTTGAGAAGTGGATACCATCAAATTAGAATTAGACCCGTTAATGAATGGAAAATAACTTTCAAAACAAAAGGACTTTATCAGTGGTTTATTATACCTTTTGGATTCTCAAATGCACCAAGTACCTTCATGCGATTAATGAACCAGATACTTAAACCTTTCATTGGTCATTTGTTATTATTTAATTTGATGATATCTTGATGTATAATCATAATGAAGAAGAATATAAAAGATATCTAAGAGAAATACTTACTGTGTTGAAGAAGAAGTTGTACATCAATTCAAAGAAATGCAGTTTTATAACTGACCAACTGGTGTTGTTGGGATTCATGGTAAGTGCTGAAGACATTCATATTGATGAAAAAAATAAAAGCTATTAAGAAATGACCGATACCCAGAAGTGTATCAAAAGTTAGAATTTTTCATGGTCTGACGACATTCTATTGGAGATTTGTCAAAAACTTTAGTTCCATGATGACACCAATAATCGAGTGTTTGAAACAAAGCAAGTAGATGCTTCGAGTTGATCAAGGAGAAGTTATCTACTGCACTTGTTTTAGCATTTTTAAATTTCGAGAAATTATTCGAGATAGACTATGATGTTTCGTATATAAGCATTGGAGCTGTTCTATCCTAAGAAGGAAGATCAGTAACTTTCTACAGTGAAAAGCTGAGTGAAATTCGAAAGAAGTGGTTAACATATGAATTGGAATTTTATGTGGTTGTACAAGCAGTTCGTCATTAGAAGTATTAACTAATTCAACAAGAGTTCGTTTTATATACTGACCATCAAGTTTTGAAGTTCATTGATGACCAGAAGGACTTGAATAGCATGAATGATCGATGGTTATCATTTTTATAACAATACACCTATGTTTTGAAATATAAATCTAGATAAAAAAATAAAGTAGCGGATACTTTAAGTCGTAGGGCAGTCTTGACGATAACTATAAGCAACGAAGTTGAAAATTTTATTATTTGAAGGAATTATATGTTGAAAATGAAGATTTTAAAAAGAAGTTTAGAAAGTGTCAAGCAGGACAAAGAAGTGCTTTATATCTGTATGAAAGTTTTTTCTTTAAGGGGCCGTTTGGTTGGGGGTCAAAGTCAAAACTAGTGAACCACTTTTGTAAACTAATATTTTTTTATTAAAATTAAGACTTCAATAATTTAAAGCTCAAAAAACTATTTAATTATTTATAATAATTTAATTTAATAATAATATAAAATAATAAATGTTAATTTTACAAGAAAAAAAATAATTCTAAAACGATCTGATCCTGATACTGACCCCAAAACAAATAGAGCCTAAGGGTTCTCGTATTTGCATTTTAAGGTGTTCTTTGAGAGAAAAAGTTGTTAAAGAGTTGCATAGCAGTGGCCTAGTAGGATATCTTGGGCGTGACAATAGCATTGTATTTGTTAAAAACCGCTACTATTGGTCACAACTTAAGAAAGATGTTAGTCGTTTCGTACAAAGGTGCTATATATGTCAAACAGCCAAAAGAAACTCTCAAAACACCAGTCTTTATATCTCATTGCTTGTGCCAAATGCCTCATGAGAGGATCTATCGATGAATTTTATTTTGGGCCTCACCAGAATTCAACGAGGCTTAAATTCAGTATTTATTGTTGTCGATAGATTTTCCAATATGACACTTTATTTCATATAAGAAGACAGCAGATGCAATAAGGATGACTAATATATTTTTTTACGAGATTATAAGGTTACATGGAGTGACAAAAACTATCACTTCTGATCGTGATACAAAATCTCTAAATCACTTCTGGAAAATATTGTGGAGGCGATTTGATACGTCTCTATAATGTAGCAGTGTTTATCATTCTCAAACAGATGGACAAACTGAAGTGGTGAATCGAACACTCATAAACATTATTTGGTGTTTTGCAAGAGATAAAACAAAACAGTGGGATTATGCACTCGCACAAGCTGAATTCGCTTTCAATAATATGAAGAACAAATCCACAGGAAAATCGCCATTTAAAATTGTCAATAGAAGAATCTCAAAGCACCCGCTGGATCTGGTGGTGTTGTCCAAATTGCCAGGAATAAGTATAGCTGCAAACAACATAATGGAAAAAATTATTGAAGTGCATATTGAGGTAAAGAAAAAATTAAAAAAATCCAATACTAAATACAAAATTAAAGCGGACATTTATAAGTGTTTAAAAGAATTTCAATAAGGAGATCTGGTGATGGTGCACTTGAAAAATAAACGGTTTTCAACTGGAACTTATAATAAACTGAAATAGAAAAAAATTGGATCATTGAAGATATTAAAAAAGATAAATGATAATGTTTATGTCATCGATCTCCTGAAGGATTTGGGAATCTTGAACACTTTTAATATTAAAATTTTGTTTGACTACCATGCACCTGAAGATTGCAAGTTACGACAAAATAACTTAAGGATGAGTTTTTTATAAGAAGGGGACACTGATGTAGGACGTTCAAAGAAAGTTCATAAATGCCAAAAAAAGTTAATTCAGAAGTCAATGAGACATGACAAATGATTTAATTCACTTTTTTATTTAACTTAGAATTTATCTTATTTAGTATTTTTCTATGTTGAAATTCTCTTCATTATGATGTCATGAGTCTTTTCTAATAGAAGTCAATTATGTCTTATTATTGGATTTCACCAATCCCAAGACTGACTTTGAGCTAAATCCTATTCAGTTTAGGACTTGAAAATGATATATTATTATTTAGGATTTTTTCGTAAATTAACTTATTTAGGATTCTTACCAACCCAATTAATGGGTTCAAACTGAGTTGTATTTAGTTTAGGACTTGGGAAGACAGAAATCTACTCAAATAAGACTTCTAGTAATTGTACAAATAGGCTTCAACCCTATGGACGGAAAAATCACTTTTATTCTCAATAAAGTTCTACTGTAGTGAATTCTCTCTTTTTTGTATATTCAAAGAGTTCTTAATAAAAGCAACGGTGTTTTTCTCGTCCACCCACTTGTTGCTACGTCAAAAATGCTTTACCAAAAAGAAGAAAAAGCTCAGTCCTCATAGCATCATGTAATAACCTTTATTTTTTTCAGACTAACCCTGCATCAAGATGCTCAAGTTCATGGAATGTAAATCTGTGCTATTTGCAGATAGACTATCAGACAGTCTGCATACAAAACACTCTTGGCTGGCCCTGCCACAAATTGTGGCAGCTTGTTAGGTGACCATATGTGCACATGCAATTGGATGAATTTCATTTCATAGCATTTAACTGTTTTTAGAATCCAACTCGGTGAAGGCTTTTTGAGGTAGTGCACTAATGTTTGCTTCATTTGTTGGAGACTGGAAGTGTAAAGTGGGCTGGATTTGCAGTGCAAAAATGTAAGCTGTGAGAGAGAGCGCAAGACAGTCTTTCCCTTGTATTAATAAATGGAGCTTGATTATTTCATCCTGAAGTTTGCTAAGATCACCAATAACTTATTGCCTTCCCTTTATGCACCCTGAATATCTTGATGTTATTGATCCCAGTTTCTTGAATTGGTTTTGCTCATGGGTTTGTCATAAATTTCATATTTACTTTGCACTTTATTCAGTAATATGTGCTACTATAACTCATCATGTGTCACCAAGTGTTTCAGTCATCAACTTACGAGGTCTCAGCTTTGTCGGGAATAAATAATGTAAATGAATGAGTGAAGAATACAAGTAAGCCTTGTAAAGGTCCCAGTCAAATACTGATGTGAGGATTCTATAGTATGATAATGTGATTAACTTTAACTTCAAACATTGAAACTGATGTACAAGAATTTCATGCTAAAATTATGGTAATTGATTGACACCACTCTCTCCTGTGCCATCTTAATTTAGCATAGACGAGGATGGCCTTTTTTGAAAATAGTAGTATTTGATTTCTTCCTCTTCTGATGGGTTTCAAAAGGTTTTCCATCTTACCCATGCATGACAGTTTATTTTGCCACCTAGACTTTCTTTCTATGTCAATTTGATTCTTTTATCAATTGACCTGTTAATCATTTGATGTCAAAACCATTTATTACAAGTTCTTTTGTTGTTTATTTTTACCTTTGTCAGGAACCTTGGATGAACTTTTTTAATGTTGTGCTATGATTACTTATTAGTTATATGCGTGATGAAACTATGTTGTAGTTGCTTGTCGCTGGGGGTGGCATGTATGTGGAGGTGTTCAACCGCGGAGTGATCCCTCTGGCATACAGCATTAAAAAGAAAAACAAGGCCGGGGAGACCAACATGTACTTTGATGGCATATATCTTCTCTTCACCTACTTCACGAAGCCAGAGTCCATTGCTACCCTAGAGTCGAGGCTCAAGGCTGATGATGATGTTATCAGGTCATCAAGCTTCAAGGTAAGGAAGAGGAAATACTAGGGTCAATATGGTCAAGGAAAGGAGATGATGGAAGCAAGCAATGATTATCAGGCCAGCACTAAACACCCGATTATTTTTTCTGCATTTGTCAATTATTTTGTTTTATGGTTTAGGTTTATGTGTAATATGTCTACACAAATTCCTATGATGTGCCAATAACAACATTCTGATTCACATTTTGGACAGGGCAGGGTTTTTATGATTTTTGGTTTCTGAGATTGCTTTTATGTCCAGATTGTGGTGACAGAGCTAATGTTAATGGTGCGCTTGCCAGCTCTTGAGCTCAATGCATTTGAATTTTCAGATGTGAATTATTGGGCATTTTCCTATCTTGGAATAAGCACTTTATAAACTGGATTCTTGAGTTAAAATTCGATTCATGGTAAATTCTCAAGGCGTAATTTCAATTCACCTGCTAGACCTTCAGATGGTGTATGGACCTTTGACATAAAATGGAAACAATGTTCATGCATTTAGCATAAATAGTCAAATGCATCAGCAGAAGTGCCATTCTACATATGACAATACTGCAATACAGAGATCCAGTAAAAAAAATAAAATTAGCTATTTGGTATTAACATGTCAATCTTTGGATGAAAAACATAACAATATTAGTTCACAATCCTTCAATCTGCTCGAAAAACAAAAGCTAAGCAGTAAAATTTGGCATTTGTAATTGAGGCTGCTTTTGCAGACTGAACTCTTCAATAATTGTTGAGGCCAGGGTCACAAGATCTATAAATGCACTGTAAGATGCACGAAGAAATGCTTTGAAGATTCTGCATCACATTTCAAACATCAGATATGAAGAGATCAATCAGAAAGAACATCCTGTGCTTTTCATTACAAGAATATTGATGTGGAAAGCATACTCACACTATAAGCTTGCCATCAGAAACAGATATGTGCCTTCTAACCTTGTCTGGTTGCAACTGTAAAAAATAATCAGCATAAGTAAATTTGCTTGAAGGAAGAAATAATTGACGGCTTACAAGTATCTCAAACCTCCTGATCAACACCTAAAGCTGCATGGACAATAGTTGCATGTTCTTCTGATCCATAATCTACCTCAAAGTTGCTGTGGACAGTATCTTAATTAGATAAAGACCAATTATAGAAAAATTTCTCATACACAAGAAACTGATTCTGAACTCATTGTTACAATATGAATTTTTATGCAGTTTTCTACGAAAACAGAACCTAATGTGAACATAACTAGTACATAATGAGCAGAATCCTCTGAGGTGTTGGTGGATTGCTTTTTTCAACTTTGCTTGTCACTTGAGATCCTCAAAAGAAGAGAAAAATCATTTGTCCTTTGTTTCCAACTGTCCAAAGGCATTCATAGAGTTTCAGACAACTTGATATACATAATATTTTCATATGAAATAATTAAATTTTCCTTAAATAACTTTGCAAGGAATAATAATTTTGCCCTTCAAGTTTAATATGGACACTTATTATGGACACAAGATGACTCCAGGCAGATTTCAGAGCATATACTGGAATAATTTCGAAGTTTCAAAAGACAAACCATGATCTTCCGAATGAATAAAATTGTGATACCTTCATCTACTTAAACTAAATGTCATTATTATAACAATCAGGAACCAGTCTAATTTCCTAATCAGTGTTTATAGGATATAATGTTTGTCATAGTTTCTTTGTGATAAGTATTGTCAAAAAAGTGTGGTAGTAATTGCAACATTTTAACACCTTCCATAGTTCTGACAACCTCTTGGCTAAATGAGAAAAAAATTTGCAATTCCTTTGGTGAGAAAAATGGTCAGATAATGCAATTGCCCAACATAGATAACATTAAAAAAAAACCTGTAGGTGATGAAAAATACAGTTTTCACCCTCCAAACCCCAAGACACAAACACAATTCAAGACAACAGCTAAGAAATAGCAACACTCATTAATGTGATTACTAGAAAAAATGAAAAATATGAATAGGACTTCCAACAGTTGCATAGTTTCAAAGATCATATGATCTGAAACTCAAATGATTTTGGTATTCTCATTTGGTGACATCCTCTAAGTTCAATTCAGGTTCAGGACAAATATGTACAAGCAAAAAATGTAGGAGTTACTACGGAAGACCTATTTATGCATTTTGTTAGAGTAATAATCAACAAGTGCTACCACGGAGAAGAAACGTAAATTGACTTTGTGTCTATTGTTAAACTCATAGGCTTATATTGTTGCTATCCACTCCAAATGATTCATTCCTCACTAGTTCAAAAAACTAACTACTCTCATGCTTCATAGCTCAAAAAATTGCAAATTCAGATATCAAAGAGCCAAAAGTTAAAAGAGAATTACAAAGAGTACGAGCTGAACACATAAACACAAAAAAAAAAAAACAAGACTGTTTGCCGACACGAGGCACAACAACTAACCAGATGAAGTCCCAACCAGAAGAAGCAAGGGGTTTGGAATCTGCGCAAGCTTCAGAGACCATAGCAGCCATTGCCACCTCCACTGAGCGAAGAAAAAGAAAGATGGTCAGACACAAGGCCGCAATTATAGAAAGAAAGAAGGAATATTTCATGGATTTGCAGAGCTCAAACAATTAATTTACCCAAATATATAGAGCGAACAACCAAGGTTTCGGTTGCGGTTTCGGTTTCGGTTTCGGTTTCGGGACCCAGCGAAACCGATACGTTTCGGCCATTTCGGTCATTTCGGTTTTAGTTTCGGCCGTTTCGGTTTCGGCTAAAAAAAAATTTTTAATTATTAATTGAGTGTTGACCAGAGTTTGACTATATTTTAACTGTAGTTTGACTTTAAATTAAAAATACGATAAAATATTGAAAAAAATTTGGAAAATTTTGAAAAATTAGGAATGAATTTATATTTAATTTTACCATAATATTAAATATTTTTTAGTTAATTAAAATTAATTTTTATATTTAGTCACTGATATAGTCTATTTTTAATATATATTAGTGTATTAAAAATACATATAAGAAGTAACATGAATATGATTAAAAGTTAAAAATTAATATAAGCACATTTAACTTTTCATTAAAATATACTTTACACGTACATAATTTATAAATTTTAAGATAATACAACTAATCATCATAATCATCATCAGTTGAATTTGGAACATCTGGGTGTGGAATTACAAATTCAGTACCTGGATGATCCGGATGAGCATTTGTAGGCATACGAGCCAGAATAACTAACTCTGCACGATTTTGTGGCAGCGGTTCTAAAGTGGAAAAAACCCCACGTCAATATCGGCATCATTAGGCACGTCGACCACGGCAAGACGACCCTTGCTACCATGCTCACCATGGCCCTTACTTTCATGGGAAACAACACCACCAAGAAATACGACGATATTGATGTCGCGCTGGAGGAGCGAGCTTGTGGCATCGCCATCAATACCACCACCGTAGAGTACGAGACGGAATCCTACCATTATGCCCATGTCGACTGCTTTGGCCACGCCGACTATGTGAAAAACATGATCACTGGCATGAAGGGTAAAAGTGAAATTTTTTTAAAAAAATTTAATTAAATAACAATGGTTGTAGATTATAAATTTGAAAAAAAAGAGAGGCAAATAATTATCGAAATTTCAGGAAATTTTTGATAAATAAAAAAAATCTAAAAAAGTGTTGGTAAATATCCTTAATTTTAAATAAAAATATTTATTTATTTATTCTATGAAATGATTCATTTATTTTTTATTAAATATTTTATTTTATATTGAGAAGGCCTGTCATAAATTTTGGTTGGTAGCATTTACATGGGGAAAAGTATTCCACCTGCCAAAAATTGCCGATCTGATCATCTCCGCTGCTGTGGGCTGACATTTGCGGTGAGGTGATCCTAATGGAGTCTCATCGCCGACTTGTCCTTCTGGCTTCTCTGTCCCTGGCCTACCTGCTGCTGTCGGTGTAGTGCCTGGAGCAGCAGCAGCAGAGGCAGTAGGGCTTGGGCTGGGGCAAGCACAAGAAGAAGCACCAGATCGAGGGCCCGATCAAGATGGTGGTCATCCTCGTCATGAAGAACCGCTCCTTCGACCACATGCTCGGCTGGCTCAAGTCCTCGCGCCCCGACATCGACAGCCCCACCGGTTGCGAGTCCAACCGCCTCTCCGCCTCTGACCCCTCCTCCCCCGAGGTCTTCGTCTCCCAAGACGCTGTCTTCATCGATTCAGACCCCGGCCACTCCTTCCAGGCCATCCGCGAGCAGATCTTCAGCTCTGCCAACGCCTCCGCCAACCCCGCCCCCATGAACAACTTCGTCCAGCAGGCCCACTCCATGGGAGAGGGCATGCCCCGCAACGTTATGAGCCGATTCTCCCCCGACTCCGTTCCCGTCTACACCACCGCTCTTGTCAATGAGTTCGCCGTCTTCGACCGCTGGTTCGCGTCCATGCCGACGTCCACCCAGCCCAACTGCTTCTACGTCCACTCGGCCACCTCCCACGGGGCATCCAGCAACGTCCGCAAGGACCTCATCCACGGCTTTCCCCAAAAGACCATCTTCAACTCCCTGGACAAGGATGGCCTTAGCTTCGGGATCTACTACCAAAACATCCCAGCCACGCTCTTCTTCAAGAGCCTCCGGAAGCTCACCTTCAAGCGGCATGCCCGCCGAGGCAAGCTCCCCAACTACATCGTCATCGAGCAGTGCTACTTCGACATCGAGCTGTTCCTGGCCAATGACGACCACCCATCCCACGACGTTGCCCACAGCCAAAGGTTTGTGAAGGAGGTATACGAAGACGCTCCGGGCCAGTCTGCAGTGGAACGAGATGACGCTCCTTATCACCTACGACGAGCATGGCAGCTTCTATGACCATGTGCCAACTCCCGTGTCCTATGTGCCCAACCCCGATGGCATCATATGGCATCATTGGCCGCGATCCCTACGCGAGCTCGCCGCGCTCGCTCCGCCCGCTCTACTCGCTTTCGTCGCCAACGAAACGAAGAATATAACAGTATGTGAACTGTAAATTTTAACCGAAAACGAAACTTTCGACCAAAACGTAAAACCTTGCGAACAACACATATGATCAAAAACTGCGGCTTCCAACAACCACTAGCACCTCAATCCTTGCATCCCTACCCTAGAATCCCCACAAATCACTCCATAATCACTCCACGGAAAGAGAGAGAGGGAGAATACCTGGTGGCTGTCGGAGGCGGAAACTCGCTGACGGCAACAAGTTGAACCGGGAAGAAGAGCGTGGCGAATATCTTGATCGGTTATAGCACTGCCGTTTGGATGGAGATGCGCCCGGACCGAGCCCTGCGACCAGCAGGGTTCTTAGGATATAGATCGGGCCAAGCCCAGTGGACAGTCTGCCCGATTTAAAGCCCAAGATGACATCGCTAAGAGTCAAAGTCGGGTACGCGAGCTACACCGATACCAGAGTATAAGCAATAGAACTCATGATCTTCCAAATGGGATTTAACTCGCAATCTCAGATCGCAGACGCTGATAACCTCCAAAAGGAATTTGATCTACACCACAGATGCTCATATCCACGGTTTAGAAGGCTACCTAGTAATTTCCTAATTTCACCCACCGCGTTGGACTGTAGATATGAATATCTGGAGTCCAAATCTACCAAAAAGATACTACGATAGCAACTGAATCCAACTCCTCAAAGAAAGGGAGTACAACCACCAGGTTATCTACGGGTATCCACTTGCAATTTAGCAAACCTATAAAATGACGAATATTTAGAATTCACGTGAATCAATCAGATTTTCCATGCCCGACCAATTAAGGAAAAATAAGAGAGAGAAAGAATGGACACCCATCAGATCACACCCAAATGCGAACTTAGGCGACAGAAAAACAATGTCAAATTCTACACTGCATGCTCAATTACAACAGTCAATGTTGCAATCCCAGAACAAAACCTGATAAAAACACAAACTTCTGCAGCATAATGGAGACAATGGCTCAACGACTATTCTAATCTCCTAAAAAAATCAGAAAATGATAATGGATACACCCATTGCAAAGCAACCAAAGGCCACCCAAGGGCTCAATCTTTCACCTGGATCAAAAATCACGGGAAAAGAATCAGGAAAGCTGCAATGATTAAAAAACAAATTGGGGCGATAAATGGATAAAAATATTCCATGAGAATCAGGAAAGCTGAAAGAAAAAAATAGCCCAGATAACAAGCCATATAGTGTAAACAAGTTAATTAGAGCTAATCAGCTCATGGTGATAGTGATGAAATTCAATTGAATGGCATACCAATCTTAGCTAATTAGCCTTTAACTGGCCATGCAAAATCCCAGAAATGATACGCAATGCCAATGTAACTTCTTTATGAGCATCACGAGTGCATATTCTACCATTTGCATTACCACTTGCAGGAATATTTGAACACAAGTAATAGCAAAAATCTCAGCAAAAGACAGTGAGATACCTATTCTCGCTGCCTTCCAGAAGAAGCCACGAAACCTGTCAAAAAAAGACCTCCATAGTGAGTTTTCCATAAAAGAGAAGTCATTAAAGCAAAATTAAATAGGATCAATACACATAATGTGACAAGTGCTGCACCACACAGATGATGTACCAAGAACAGATGGACAAGCTGTTACCAAGCCCACTAGCATATTTTGATTAATTGTGGCTATGCCTGTCCTTAAGCTGATTACATATAACCAATCCTTCTATTAAAATAATTATTTGACAGAAAGCTCTTGCAATTACTTGTACCAGGAGAACCTAACAATCTTAAATATAACCTTAGAAAATTTGAGTAGATACATCCAACGAAGCATTAACACTCTTCACAAAAATCAGAGCATCAAAATTGAAAGTATCAGCTAAAAATTGAAATTCCCAGATGAAAAGGGAACATGTAATTTTTAATCAAAGCATTTGAATGCTAAATCGAGTTTGGCTGCATAAATGTAGAGCTTACTTCCCACTATAGACAATTAATACTTGGAAATTGGCATGATCAATGATTGAAAAGAAAGCATCACAAACTAACATATAGATGGCAGTGAACCAATGCACATGCTGTGATAGGCAACACTTTTGAACGGAATTTCCTGAAATTCAAATTGGATCTGTATGCTATCAGGGAAACCCAACTTTCCAGCCACCGGATAGATGAAGCAAATCGTTTAGGATTCAAAACAGAACAACCAATTGGCTTTTAAGACAAATAATTTTTGGCATTCAGATTTGAATGTCATGCACCAACAGAAAACTATGAAAAACAAAAGTTAAACAATCCTATACCATAGCTGGTGGAGATGAAAATAAATCCAAACACGATTGTTGAATTTGCATGGCAAAATAACACATGATCAACACAACAATGATGAGGTAAACGAGTAAAGAATCCTATTGGATGGGGCAGTGAGCACTTCCTTCAGTTTTGTAGGTTAGAGTGTAAGTTAAAGAATCAGAAAATTCAGGTCCACCACAAGTCAAAACGAAAAAGGGTTTTATAATTTTCAAGCATTAATTGAGAAACTTCTTGGGGTTCTGCAAGCGGAAGTAGATATAATTTGATTCTAACTTAGTTCCATAGTGTACAAAAGCTTATGAGTCATTGGGAGTAACATTATATGTAGAAGGTATTACACTTCAAAATCATCTACAACACTAAAATTTCCCAGAGCAAGTATTGAGTATCATTAACATAATCAAGGATGTGCATCGTGATGTGTCAAGGAATACGGTCAACTCAAACCCAAAGGTTGAGCATGGCTAGAAGGTGGTCTGGGCTCAAACCGAAATCCATAGATGCACACAATTCATCTCTCATATATTGGCCAAACAGGCCTCAAAAGGACCAAACTATAGCAGCTCGATACCTCCTACGCACTCCCGGCTCACGTGGCTATTAGCCTCCATGACATTCCAAAAAATAAGCTCTTGTGATAACAACCACCTCCTTCTCCACCTCCGTTATTCGACAAAGTCCACTAGGCCATAGTATGAAATACTAAGTGGATTTTCAAAAATTGTCTGAACTAACTCACTAAATAATCATAGTAGAGTTATCCTTAGAAATATGATTATGTTTCCCAAAGCCAAACAAGAAGGGAGCCAAAATACTTAGATCGTCGCCCGCCGCGCCCCCTACTGTTGGCGGATTGCGTGCGGGAAGGGCCCCATGCGGCAAATAAGGCGGGCGGCAGGGACGGGGGGGCGAGCCCCGGGTGCCCCCTGCATCACTGAACAAAGAAGTTGCGATGGCTAGGCAGGGCGAGATAGGCCGCAACGGCCAGCGGAAAGAACCATGACGGCTGCAACTAAAACCAGGGCCGAGAACAACATAGCCCCAAAACCTCGTTTAGTATCACTGCTACCACCCCCTTCCTTTTCCTTGTCCTCCGTTTTCAGTCTTGCTTTCGGTTTCGGTCGGCACCCACCACACGGACTGTTCGGCCGTTTCGGTTTCGGCCGATACAGCTTTTTTTTTACTTATTCCGTGGATGGGGACCAACAGTTGCCTATATGTGTACGGGCATTGAATTTTCCATGTAAAAGCTAATAAAATTTTTAAAAAAATTTTATACAAATTTAAAAATTATGAAAAAATTTATAATTAATTTTACCACAATATTAAATATATTTTAATTAATTAAAATTAATTTTGATAGTTAACTACTGTTTTTATATATTACTATATAAAAAAATATATGAGAAATAATATAAATATGATTAAAAAATTAAAAATTAACATAAACAAATTTAACTTATTATTAAAATATAATTGACACATACATAATTTATTAATTATAATGTAATACAACTAATCATTATCATTATCAGTTGAGTTTAAAACATCTGCATGTAGAATTATGAATTCAGTACCTGAACGATCTAGATGAACATTTATAAACATACGAAAACAATTAATTCTGCGCAATCTCGTGACAGCGATTCACATGGGGGTAAGAGCGACACAAATTTTTTTTTACTTTATTTTCGGCGGAACGGTCATACACGCATGCACGTGAATAAAAAAATTAACATATTTCGATCAAAATCATTTTCATTTTACTTTCAACCAAAATATTTTTTTTATTAATTATATTTTGACTAAAATTTAACTTTATTTCACTTATTTTTTAATACAAATTAAAAAAATTATAATATGTTTAAAAATTTTTAAAAATAATGAACAGTTACGTGAATAATATTACGTATATGAACAGTATCTGATAGAAACCGACAAGAGCGTCGGAATCAGATTGGCGACAGTGCTGGCTCCAGTGCAAGACCGACCTCAGCTTACGAGAGTAAGGGCCAGGTTGGTGAGGGCGCGAGATAGGCGACGAAGCGGCAGCAGGCTGGTGAGCGCACAGGACCCTCGGGCTCGGACACGAAACCGGTGTAAGCTCCGCCCCCCCCCCGCGCGTGAGCTCGGCGAGCTCCCGCCCACGCTCAAGCTCTGCTCGTTGGTGAAGATGAACAATAAACCCTAAACCGAAACTAAAATTAGGGTTTCGGCCGAAACTTAAAACCTTAACTTTTACACACTCTTCCTTTGATAGTCAAAAGAGAAAAAGTTGTTAATAGGCTAGGGACAACCTATAGTCACTACAAATGGGAGCATCACTTAGACATTTAGGCTGACAACCCAATCTAATCTAAAGCCCTAGGTCGATGCAATGCATTATTACATATGGAAACAACATAAACAATGACAAGAACTGGACCCCTTGCATAGATGGAACAAGATCATACTTAAAAAACTGGAGTAGGAAATGTGTCAAATAAAAATCATGCAAGAAAAAAATCTTCGTCATCCAAATAAAGACTTGAGATTAGAACAGTTATCTCGATATGGGTTGTGACACACATCTTCTGCAACATATCCCATCCAAGTAAAAATCTTTGTTTACAAGACAGTCCAAAAAATCTGGCGTTACTAACCGATTTTAATTGAACCCCTTCAATTTAATCCTTATTTAAGTTATGCATCGTTAGACAAAACACAAAGCAAAATGGATCAAAAATACACATCAATTATGTCAAATATGAATTCAGTTAGAACACGAACTTTGGTAGAACACCTACATCAATCCATTTTTGGTTCAAACTCGTCTACAAAATCCCATTGTAGGTACAAACATTGGACAACAGCAGGAAATTATCAAAATCCCGAAAACTTGCACCTAGACATCCTAACTTGCAATAGAGCAGCGACACTGATGTGCCTAGGCTTGCCTTCTCTTCCAACCAAAGAATGTTACTACCAACTAAAGTTCACGTTTTTCATTGCAGCCAGACTTTCAAAGGGCTTATACATGTAGCTGATAAATTTATAATGCAATACGGTTGAAAATGGAGATGAATCCAGGAAACATACCCAGTTCGCTGCTCGAGAATGGTGGGGAACTGCATCCTGATGTAGGTGCAGGTGCAGATCACCAGCAGCACAACCGTCAAGAACGAATGGAAATTGAACAGCGCCGACTGCAACAACAGCAACAAAGATCCGCATCAGATTCAATCAGGAATAAAATCAAAATACTTGTGCTACAAAAAAAAAAGAAATCGAATTTCATCTCTCGTTCGGGCACCATGATGCGCCTCTTGTCGCGATTGGCTCCGGCTCGATGCTTCGATCCCACGCAGAGTGGAACCGATAGGGCGCAGATCTGGCCGAAGAATTCAGGGATCTAGGGCTTCGCGGCTTCTCTACCGGAAAGGTTCCTCCTTTCTGCGGGGCTTCTTCGCAAGAGCTCAGGCGATGGGGGAAGTGGCGGCGCAGTGTGCAAACGGGTTGGTTTCGGTTTCGGTTAATGTTATATCCAAATCCAATTCATCCCACGCTTCAATTATGGGTCAATTCTTCTTCCCAAATTATATATTTCACTTTCAAATTAAAATATTATCAAACTATATATTTTTATTTTAAATTTAAAAAATATAAAATCTTTTAAAATTTTATTAAATTAAATATTTTTTCTTCAAAATTAAAAATTACATTTTTTTTAAAGGAATATTTACCTACAATTCACTAAGATTTATCTTATTTATCAAAAATCTTCCACGATTTCAGTATTTATCTAGAACTCCCTTCATTTCAAGTTTATTACCTATAACTCCCTGATTGTTTAATCAAAATTTTTTTCAAAATTTTATTTTACTCTCTAAAATTTTACAACTAAGTTTTTTTAAAATTCTTAATTTCTCATCATCTACTCTTTTTCACAAATATTTACAAATAAATCCCTAATTAAATTTTAAATTATAATTTACATATTTATATATTTATAAATAAACCTCCATAAATTTAATACACGTTTAATATTCATTTTTACATTTACAAATAGACCTCTCAAATTTTTTATTTATTAAATACGGTCTAAATTTTATTTTTTTTAATAAAAAATTTATCATATTGAAGGTTTTCAACCTTAAAATTTTAATATTTGTATATTTATAAATAGACCCCTCACATATTTTTATTTATAAATAAGTCCAAATTTTGTCATTTTTTTAATAAAATTTCACAATATTGAAAGTTTTAAAAATTAAAATTTTAAATTATAAGTTTAATATTTGTACATTTATAATAGACCCCTTGAATATTTTTATTTATAAATATATCAAAAATTTATTATTTTTCAAAATAAAATTTTACAAAAAAGATATTAAGATTTTCACACTTAAAATTTAAAATTATAAGTTTCATATTTGTACATTTGCAAATAAACCCCTTGAATATTTTTA